>LOJH01004060.1:34718-47617 GCA_001685095.1 Ellobius talpinus | reverse complement strand
TTTCTTTTGATTCACAGGCTCTTCATTTCCTCGGCCTAATGAGTTCTTAGAGTGTTGGAGCTGGATTGGGAATACAGAGGAGGTGAAGGTGTTTTTATAGAGTAGAGAATGAGCCTAAATCTGCATAGGAAGGGCTGTTGACCCCTAGCCTGTGAGGCAAGGACTGAAGGTAGAGTAGGAAAGGGCTCTCAGCATCCTTTAAAGTTGAAGTTATCCTCATGGGAAGAGGCCCCTTCCCAGTTACAGAATTCTCTTCTTAGAGTCCCAGAAACGCACTATTTGTACGACGGGAACCATTGCCATCACTTCCATGCAGGTGCTGTTAAGGATGCCAAAATAGGACTAGATGCTAAAGACGGAGCAGGGATTAGTCATGTGAGCTGCTCACACAGTGCACAATCAAAGAGCACCCAATTGTGAAGACTCTTGAACTATATAATGAGTTTTCTATTCTGTTTTGATATAATAACAAAATCCTTAAATGGAATTATACTTAAGACTAAGAAGAGCCAGCTGGTGGTAATGTCGTCTGATTCCATCAAGAAATTCAGCGAGCGCTCTAATGTTAAAGTAGATGCTTAGGTGATTCGATTTGTATATGCTTATCTACTATTTCCAGGAAATGACAATTTCTGTAACCGTTTGAAAAATAATTCCTACACTTTCTTCCCGCGAACGAGTTTCTTTATCCCCAGTCACTGTCTGACCTCAATTTTATTTTGCCATGCATATTTTATTACAGAAATGGAAAGTGAACTAGCTGGTATATTTCAAAATTGTGTCTGTTGTCAAGTGCTGTGGTTCAAAAGCTGCGTTTACAAGCTAACACAGCTCTGCTACACCACTGCATTCTGGCAGTGAGACAAGAACTTCACCTGCAGAAAAATTAGAGCTACTTCTTCCCAAGGCATCAAATGAGAATCCGACAGTTCAAGCAGCTTCATGCTTATACTTCAAGATAGGCAGTGATTTCATTTTCATATGTGGGTCACATTTGTGTTCATGCGCATCAATTGCGTATGTGTGTATGGTATATATGTGATACATATGTGTGTACCAGCATGCATGCATTGTGTTGTATGTGCAGATATTCATGTGTATGTGTGTGCATGTTTGTTACATGTGGGACATGCACACATATACACAAATGTATGCATGTGTGTGTGCATGTATGTGTATACATGTGAAGGACAGAGATCAACCTTAGATATCATCACAGGAACTAGCTACCTTGTTTTCTGAGACAGGACTTCTTATTGGCCTGGAACTTGCAGAAAAGACTAGGCTGACTGGCCAGCGAGCCCCAAGGATCAGCCTGTCTCTACTTTCCCAGTGATAGGCAACACCATTACTTTTAGATTTTTAATTGTGGGCTCTGGGGTTTGAACCCAGATCCTCATGCTTGTATGACAAAAGCTCTACTGAGGAACTTATCACCCTAGTTCTCTGGGGGGAGCACTTCATGTTGTAGTGTAGTCAAAGAACTAACTAGAAAATTCTAGAATGTAGAAAGGCCTTGTTTTTTTTTCAAAATAGTAAGGAAACACTACAGATCCGTGACCCCCCGATGTGAAGTTCACTTAGATTGAACATGCCTCCCTTTCCTTTGGTAGCAGAGAAGAGGCACTGCTTGGAAGCACAGCCATATCTCACTTGGGGGGAGTAGAGGCTACCTTCTCTCCAGACTTTGAGAGAGTAGACTGGATTTTCTCAGTGAGTGTGCTTTACAGCAGGAAGAAAAGAAAAAAAAAACTTAGCATGCTCCCCTAGGCCCTACTATGAAGACACAAAACACCACTGCAAAGTCCCAGACAGAAGAAATCATTGCAGGATAGGCTCCAGAGAAAGGTCGCTGACCACTGCAAAGTCCCAGACAGAAGAAATCATTGCAGGATAGGCTCCAGAGAAAGGTAGCTGGGTTTATGTTTTTTTGGAAACCCACAAAGACACAGTGTTGTGCTTTAGTCCAGTCAGAAATCCTTTCAGGCTGGGACGTACCAAGTGACTCAGTCTGTCCTAGGTACCCATGGTTCACTGGAAAAGGAAAGCCACTCTGGGGAGTCTGTGCAAAGGACCTGGACATTTTCTGAGAAACCTAGAAGTGACTGAGATCAACTGTGTGGTGGGTGGAAGGTGAAGAAGGGACTAGGAGGGTGAACTATGAGGCTCCTGCCATGCCAGGGGCTTCAACTTTTCGTAAAGATTTGCAACACAAATAATCGTACTGTTGACATTGCGTGGTGAGAAAAAAAATGCAGAACTTAATAATAAATTTGTGTTAAAATCAAACAAGTAAAACTTCAAACCCCCAAGACAGTCATCTGTGCATCTTTCAGTGTCATTTGAGGTGTGTCTACGAACACTTTATACTGAAAATTCTGTTTCTTGTTGAAAAGGCATGACTTTCCATTTTTCAATAACAAGACAATAGTGTTCACAATGGGCTCTTGGTAGACTCATCAGCTGAATATACATCACAGGAAAATGATACTTTATGGTTTCTTATTATTTTTAGTGAAAAACATATTCAATACACAACAGAATGAGTGTCATCCTGACATCTCCACCATCACTTCATCGTTCCTGTTCCCTGCACTGTGTATCAAACACTGTTGAAACCTCATCTGACAGGTTCCAAAGGAAGTGGCACAGCGTAGGTAGAAACAGTGTGCTTACGGTGTAGTTGACCAGGGCACAGGAATTTTGATGATGGGAGCTGATGTATTTGGTCACAAAATTAAATTAGTTTAAAAGCAGAAGTAAAGTAGTTTTGTGTCCCTTCTACTAATAGTCTAACTGAGGAGCTTCTGGGATGAGGGGCTTTCTGCTTGTGCAGGTTCAGGTAGAACCAAGTTTGCGGGGAGAGGTGTGCAGATGCTGTGTCATTGGTTATAAAACAAGGATATTATTATACATGACTTTTAATATCTCCTTAGAGGGATATAATAAAGAAAATGTATTTGCTTTTCAAGGAAACCTATCAAATAAGGCAGATGATTCAATATATAAGAAAAATTTCCATTACTATTTTTCATAAAAAGCCTATATGTGAAGATAATTTTTCACTCAAACAGATTTACTTTTTGATGCTAATAGACTTAACTGCTCAAATTAATTTTACATTTTGCACAACCCAAAATAATATCTTTCTTATAGTCTATGCAATTATTTTTTTAATACTTCTTTGTACCTTCAAGCAACTTGAAATCTGCCAGGCAATATGTTCTTTCATAGGTAATAGTCATTGGCTTTCCTGAAACTTAAATTTTATATTAAACAGAAGTGTTAGGCTTAAGTTTATCGAGGCAACAAAATGAAACACATAGTTGCTTTGAAATATTGCCAGTAAGTAATAAAATATTTAGAGATAATTTAAATATTTTTAGTTTAAAAAACTTATTTCTATTACTTAGTTGCAGTGTGAGTAGAAAAAATTAATGACATAGGTAGCTCAATTAAATGCTCTTGGGTAAATTGCAATCAAAATTAAGACCTACAATTTAACTACATAAAGTCACCTTTAATGTACTCTTTGACTATTTCAAACAAGGGGGATGATATATCGTTACTAAAGTCATGGGGAAATCACAGCAATCTCTGAACTATTTTCAGCTCCTCTATAAGCTTTATCAGCATGTCACGAAGTTCCAGAATTCACCTCTGAATTCCATTAAACAATTTTAGAATCATGAAAGTTTTCTACATAAAAGGAAAAAATTAGTGAATATATTTACACGAAGAAAGCATTATCAAACATCTCATTATTAACTGATAGTTTTTAACCTGAAATTCCAGACTCTAATCAGTTTCCAAATTCACTTTTAGAGTTTAATGGAAGGAACAGAGACTACCTCATTTATTAAATACTCTTCAATGTAAACACAAACGTAAAACTCTAAGGGGAACCACAAGGACCAGCATGGTATGATATTCATAAAGGTGCAATTGAGCGGCATTCACCTGTTGGTTGTAACCAATAGCTATCTAATTGGAATTAGGGTCTTGTTAATAGGAGGGAAATGATGCCTGGTACTAGAAACCTACCCAACTTCTCGGTGCTAGTGAGGCCATGGATCTTAAAGGACCAGCGTCATTCCTAACTATATTCTGAATCTTGTCTTTGTATCCATAACTAAGAGCATGTATCACCCCCTCATCAAAGAATGTTCTTTTTACAGCAAATAGAGACAATCACAGAAAATTGCTACTGGTCCCTAATGCAGGGGTGGGAAGCTAAGCCCCCCATTTACATCCCAGCTCCTTCATATATGGTTCAGGGAACACCCCAGACAAAAAGAACTGGAAGACGAGGAAGGATTCTGTGAAACAGTCTTTCCTAGATATGCTGCATGCATGAGACCCGAACAAAGGCGGCATCAATGGACATGCTAAAGCAGAAGGGGAAATCTTTCGGGGTCTCACCCCTAGACCAAGAACTACAGGCTATTAATGACTGCTGAGAGAGGGAGAATTAGTCTTTCTCAGGGATGAATTTCCTAATTGATTATCCAATGCAAAGTGGTAAGTCCTGAAACCATACACACACAAACAACAAAAACAGAGTCAGCGGAATATATTTATAAATTTATGCATACTTATATATACATACACATATGTAACAGTAATAATCAAAGAAAAAGAGGCTATCAATTTAGAGGTGTATGGAAGGGGTTGGAACGAGAGGATTGGAGTGAGCTAATGGAAGAAAGGGAAGTGAGAAAGTGATATAAATTATATTTTAGTTAAAATGTATTAAAATTTTTGAAAACTCTGAGGAGACTAAATGGTGACTTCATTTACTTAATAGTATTTTGACAAAAAAAAGAGATTCGTGGGGTTTCCAACCCTAACTGGTCCATCTCCAACACAAACCCCACACTTAAGGCTAGGACAGAAGGAGCAGGAAGACTTTAATCCCCGAAGCCTAGGATATCCACCTCCTGTGAGACTGTGTCTTTTATGAATTTCATGAAAGTTGCATCCATTGTAGTCTGACCAAGATCGCTGCCTGAACAAGATCACCATAATGACAACACCAGTTAACATGGCAATTTGAACTGGGAAATTTCCTATGCTCCCCAACCCATATATGAAGAGCCATCAATGGTCAACGATTGCAGGGAAAGGGAGAGTCAGTACCCTCCAAGGATAAATGTCCACATATGTTTTAATCCTAACTGGACAGCCCTGGACATGTGTACATATTAGGAAAACTAAATTAACTGAGTAGGTCTCACACACACACACACACACACACACACACACAAACACAGACAAACACACATGAGTAACTAAAGAAGATATAAATTTTGGAGATGGCATAGGAGGACTTTGGAGGCAGAAAGGGAGAGGCAGGAGTAATATGATGAAATTCTCAGAACAGTAAAATTATTAGAAAGTAATTGCTCACAGGAATACTTTAATTTTCCATTTTGCATAGAAAAATAACATTAGTTTTGTTATAGCATAAATTCCATTGGCATAAGGACATATGATAGCTTATTCTATGTCTCTTTGGTAGCTTAATATTGTTTCATAGCTGATCTTAAAATGTCTTATCTGGGCTGAGTAAACACACTTGCTGCCTAACATCCGAGTTTGATTCCTAGAAACATGCATGGCGAAAGGTGAGATGATGCCTTAATTTTGTCTTCTGATACACAGTGACTCTCTAAACAAATGTAAGAAAATACACCATATTTGTGCAATTCCCAAAATGGTGCATCTATGAAAATATACTCGAGTTTCTTTTATTTTGATAAATTTAGCCTTTTTAAAGATATTATAATATGAAATCTAAGTTCCACGATTATAGTTCATTCCTAAGTAAAGCAACTATTTAACATGCATTGTACATAAGACTGAGTAGTCAAAGATGTATTTGTAGAATACGTAAATCAACCATGGAATATATTATGACCCATTTTTAGGAAACTTTATACACTATATGCATGCATATTTATACTTCAAATAGTGAGTGGTTTACTTATAATCTGTAGTTACATCATCTCACTGGAGGAATTTTATAGTGTTGGTTATGAGTAGAACTTAATGTATGACATTTATTTTAGATAAAAAATAAGTGTACTTAGAAACTACCACAGATAATCATTAAATTGCAGACAAATGTATAATTTTAAATATCTTTGAAACTTGGCTTCATGCAGCAAGGAGACCATGGGGCTGAGAGGCACAGAGATAATGCTGGGGCACTCAGAAAACCAGGCTGCGTGCTTTCTGGGGTCCTTCGCAGCTCTAATGTCCTACACTCCTTTTTGACTTTTCCTGGAAGGTGTCGACAGATTTAAAATCTACTTATTTTTCCCTGATAGAACTTCTGAGAGTTAGCATTTGAGTTCCTGAACTTAGCAACATCATGGAGAAAGGAAAACTTCACCAAACACAGAGGAGTTGTAGTCAAATAAGCATAAACAAAGTTGCCACAAAGACATGCTTGGCTCCCTTGTCTTCCAAAGATGTAAACATGTATTTTTCAAGCTGTATTGTGTGCTCTTAAAGAGACCGAATGGGGCTGGCAAGCTGCCCAGACTGGAAAGCACTTGCTATCCCTGTGTGAGGATCTGCCTTTGAAGCCTCAGAACCCATGAAAATCCCCAGGCACGCAGCACATTCCTGTAGTCCCAGCACTGGCAGGGGTGGGGCAGGGATTAGAAGCTCATTTTCCAGCTAGCCTAGCTAAAATGATGAGATTCAAGCTCTCTGGGAAATAAAGGAAGAGAATGATTGAAGAAAGACATGACATCTACCTCTGACCTACACACACACAAACACAAGCACACACATGCACATGCACACAAGCAGTAACATGTGCTTACATGCAAACACATGCACACCTACTCAAGCAAATATGTACATACTTTACATAGAACAAGGTATAGAGGATGAGCAGTGATTTAAAAAGGAAGCCAGCTGTGTTTGAGTGACAGGCAGTTCAGTCTTGACCCCCTAGTCTGTGCTATCTTAACTGTAGGATATTTCAAATATGCTAGAGTGCGCAGTGAAGAGGAAAGCGCCCCGAAAGAAGAACGTTTAAAGGAAGGAGGAAGAAAATTAAAACATAAAATTGGTCAAGCCATTAAAAATATAATTAAAAAGTCCTCCGCGGCAGTCTATCATGATTAGCATGAAAAGTTACATTTTCAATTTTAAAAGGAGGTATTCCATTATAAAATGAAAGGGAGGCCTTTTTGAGTGTTATTTCATGCAAGTCCTTTCTAAGATCACTGAAAGAGTTAGCTTAAGCAATATGAACATGAATAAATATTTTGTAATATCTGGATGTTGTGTTCAAATTGTGGAATATATTTGAGAGACATTACCACTAATTATTAGGCTGACTCAGAAGAGGAAACACAGAGACTATTTGCTACAATTAATTATTTTGGGGGAACAGGTACTGTAGGGGTGTCAGAACGTAGTCTAAGGACAGAGTCATATGAAGAGAATTCTGATTGCTTGTGAGAAAACTCCAAGGAAATGAAGCAAGAATTGCCTCAGTTTCTCCAGAACATGGACTTGTTTAGGGGATGTGGTTTTGTCCCCCTCCCGGGTGTAGCAGAGAGGAGTGAGTTTACCTCAGATTATTCATTACTGCCAGCTACTGTTATCTGTTCATATGCCTCTATGGAAACACAAGCTTTTGCCATATACAGCTTGCCTACTAGGTTTGACTTGTTCACTACGTGTGCTTTGTGATTGGACACTTGACTCCTGTGACCTGTTTTAACCCTCAGACTATAAACTGTCTGATGCTCTGAATAAAGCTGGCTATTGCATCAGACTTTATTCTGCCTCATTGATAGGCTCCATTCTCCCAGGCCCCGCCACGCAAAAAGATAGTGAACATAACTGATATTTCACACCTCTTAAAATAGAAGCCAGGAATTTTGAGAAACTCCAAACCCTCCAAAAATGATTTGGCATACATTTTTAGTATGTCTTTTATATATTATGTCCTTACTAAGAATAGTATGGCGTTCTTAGACCTTAAGAACTAGCCCCGGCTCATCATTAGCTTAGCAGCAGCTGACTTCTCTAAATTACCAAGTATGAACATGAGTTTGGCCCACATGGGTTAAATGGAGCTAGATGCATGCCTGTATGTCAGGAATTATCTGAAATGTCAATACGCTAACATATTATAGATCTCCGTGGAGGACACATGCTATGTTATGGGGCACCTCTCGAACAGAATTGTTTTGTGTCTTTTGGAATATCTTATTGAACTATTGCTTTGCTGAAATTGCTTGAGAATTGTGCTTCTCTGTGACTGGGTGTGTTGCTAATCGTCCATGCCCATCTTTCCCTTCATGCCAGTGGGGTCTTTCTCTGCAACCCTCATATTAGCCTGTGCTGATCAAAGGTATAATCTCCCTGAAAACATTCTGATGTGTTTTAATGTATTTTCTTTCCAATTTCTGTGTAAATGAGTTGGTCACTTACGAGCCCAAGGCAGTGACCTGCTTGGTATAGAGAGGACTTTAGGGTTATGTTAGTAGAAATAAAAGGAACGATGAAGGGGGGAAGAAAAGTGGGGTGATAACGTGTCTGTAATCACAAATAAAATCTTTGAGTTAAGTTAGTAATTCTGAAGGTCAGGGCCAATGAGAAAAGAATATTTTAAAATCTTAATTGTTTTCCTTTAGAACAAAACCAAATATTAGTTTATGGAATTTACCATACACTATGAGCAGAGAGAACCCAGAGTAGGATGAAGCAAATGAGAAAGAGTAGAAGACCATTCCCAAAGGACAGCGGGGAGGGGGCAGAGAACCCATCTCCTCAGCTTGCCCTGCTTCCTAATCTTAATGGCAAACATGCCACACTGACTTGAGGGTGAGAGAGAGGTTTTATATCCTGAATACTTTGGGGCATTTGGGAAAGAGTGCTTCAAAGGGTTTCAGGATGTCTCATTGGGCAGATGTAGTAGGGCACCAAAAGCCTCCAACAAACCTGTTAATCTAGCAGAGCTACTCCTTGTAGATGTCCCGGTAGGTGCCTCATCAGCATTGGCTGGCAACCCCACAGCCTAGCTGTCCCTGTAGTCAGATTGCAGGATAACCTTACCAGCTGGAGGACAAAGGCAATCTAACTAAAGCTTAGGAGGACATACCAAGGGAGGAGGCCTAAAACCACAGTTTGCTGCAGGAATCTGGGAACCGCACACAAACCTTGACCTAGTTCAGGACAATCTCAGCAATGTGCCTGTATGGCCCAGCAGGGCATTGAGAGGTGATGCCTCAAGCACTCCCTATGTCTAGCCAGCCAGCCAGCCAGCCTGTCATGGGAGCTATAGGAAAACTGATTCTCTCAGTCAAAAACTTTAGAGAGGTGAGCATGTGTATTTTATTTTTGTAATGGAAAAGGACCATTTACATAAGAGACTGAGCCATCAGCAAACCCAGATTCTCTACTTGACATAGTGCGAGTTCAGAAAGATCAGCTCAGCTGTAGAAACAGAAGCTGTGTGTGTTTTTTACAGAATGAACAATGTGCAAATTTCAACACTTCCTAATCTTCCCAAGACATCTGATTTCTACACCATGCCTTAGATACCCTATCCTGCGTTGCGATCATCTCCATTTTTAAGACTGACATTTCCTACGACCTCTTCTTTGGTATTGTAATTTCATAAGGATAAGGGGACATTGCAGTTTTCATTATCAGTACAATACGGACATAGTCACTAAAGTGAAGAGATTAATCACAAAGCCTCTCAATATTCAGGACAATTTTTCAACACACTTGGTCATATTTGGATTATATGATGAATGCTATGTAGCAAAATGAATGTAATATAATTAAAAATTTAATGTTGAAGAATTACAATATCTGTTAGTTCATGGTATTGCACATGAATTTTCGAGCAATGCAGAAAAGAATGTTGTACAACTATCACTCATATAATCATGTAGAAATCTGGCATGGTCATTAAATGTAGATGGTTACATTGGCATTTTCTAGTATGACAAATAAGGATATTTGAAATGAGCTCACAGGCAGAGACTCTACTGCATCTGATTGCAAAGTGGAAGCCATTCCTAACAGAAACAGCGTGGAATAAATCATGATATCTCCATTAAAAATAGACTCTCTCGCATTAAGTATTTTCAGGTTCCTTTTCTAGTGAGCATAAAGCCAAGCTACCTTGTCAGATCTGACCTTTCTGCATGGCTCACCTGAATACAATGAAAAGAATTTAAGCATAACAAAGGAAGATCTCACGTCCAAACAGAGTTACAGATTAGAGCCATGGCCTCTTTGTATGATGGTGCCTGAGCTAACTGGATGGAGTTCAACAAACTGTGTTTGCTCACTCCTCGGTTTCTTTCCCCTGTCAGTGGATTGGTATAAATACGTAGCCCCTGGCCTTTTCAAACCCACACCACCATATTTCATTTATGGCATCCAATAAGGTCAAAGGCAAAGAATAAAAAGTACCCACAAGGGCTAACTTCGTCAATTTAAAATGTGGCTCACCGTCCAGACCATTATTAAGCAAGCTGGTCAAATAGCGTCTTGGTCCCCAGGTCTGTGGGGCTCTGATAGGCTTCAAAGTCTCTGGGAAAGCCTACGCACGTCTGAAACCCAACCCTTTTACCTGGCCATCTTTTCGTCTCCTGTTTTCTGATCTCTTTAATCCAGAATCTTTAATAGAAAAATTCTACTGCAAGACTGGAAACAGCAGGGGCTCAGAATCGCATTATGGGTTATTTAAAGCAACATTTGTAGTCTTTTGAACATATCAAGGGCAACTTAGGTGACCTCTGGGGACTCTTTTTCAAACATATCCTATTAAACACATAAACACAAGTAAAACGTATTTTAAGGTCTGATTCTAGAAAAATCCTCTACAGAAACCATGCTAGTGCTAAACGTTTCAATGAAACTCTGCTCAAGAAAAACAAACAACAACCCCAAATCCTACGTATACCTCTGATTAATTAGTTAATGGAAGAGCAAGGTTGTTTTGCTTGCTTTGGATAAGGAATACGAAGGAGCAAATTCTAGAATATAGCCGAACCAAGTCCAATGCCTTCAGGAGCAACTGTGTCTACCAGAATCAATAACCTGAACAAAAAAAATGTAAGAAAGCCACAAACATGTGACTCTTCCTCTTCTTCAATCAGAAGACAGCACTGACAGCATTTTCTACGTCACCTCCAGGACATGGAAGAGTCAACTCTTAGAAACAAAATAAAGCCACCCTATGCCATTTACATTCTACTATGATATGAGTAAATCTGAGGACTTAGGTTTTATTTTTTTTGTTGTTGTTTCTTATCTCTGTTATGCCTCAGTCATTCTTTTAAGGGAAAAATCCTAGCATTAACAGTGTTATCTAGAAAAATACCAATTCCTGTCATTAACTCATAGGAAGAAATTACAACACAAGGCATATGTGAGTATAGCTGGAGAGATGGGAGCATACCACATTTTGTAACTCAATAGAGTTTTGGTAATACAGTAGAACTTAATGACCATGTCGTCCCTCTAAACCCCCAATACTCTATGGGTGAAGTCACTGTGTATGGGAGGAGGAGACCAGAGGATGACAGAGGCAGTGTGAGGGACACAGTCATTATAGCAGAACAACATGGTTCACATAATTAGCAAAGTCCTAAATAAAATATCCCCCTTTGGAGTTTTACGGTTCTATAATATCGGAATGGGAGGCATTTAGAAACGTTTAATGACAGCAGAAAGAAGCTGAAAAAAATTTGAAAAGGAAATTCACATAAAAAGAATGTCTGAAAGGCAACTTTTTCAACACTTCATCAGCCACTAGGCCTTCTTCCCGAAATAAGAACAAAGTGAGTGACAGTTCCAAACAGTGATTCCCCCAACAACAACATCCATCTAAAGTAGATTTAACACGTACCAGCATCCCACTGAAAAGCAACTAGCGCTTTCTACTTCGTCTTTTCGCTCTCACTGGTGCTTCTCATGTAGCCTTCAAGCCACACCAGGTCCCACAACAAAGCGAACACTTACCAGACAGATCAATACTCCCCGAAGCAACGAAGAAGAAATACCACTTACCTAGGAAAAGAAGAGAGAAATAGAGATTAAGATGCCATTGCTTAAAGACAATGATAGCTGTTCTCAGATTAGCTGATTCCCTGGGCTGCTGAGATTTTCAGAGTGAACATCATTAAGGTTTTAGGGGGAGGGAAAGAACAATTCAATTTATTTGCGCATGAAAGGAAGTTCGTGAGGAGTTAGGAAGTCTTCTACTGTTATGTTGTCGGGAAACCCCAGGGGAGTTAATTTCACTTTAAATCAAGGTGACACGTTTCCATGGGTGGGCTAGAGGGGAGACATTAACAGGGATCGGAAAGGAATGGAAATATGCTTTAGCTGTTTCCAGGCAAAGGAAAAGATGGCCAGAGTCAAGCCACGGATAGTCCCATACAATGAATCTCTGTCTAGTTAGAAAAGATTCTGCCTTGTTGAACCAGAGCTCTCCATTCCCTGCATGCATTAGATTGGCCAGGTAGTTGCTAGGGCCAAAGTCAGAGATTATGTGGAAGAAACAGTAACCATGGCTTCCTGTCTTCCAGGTCCTCAGATTTGTGACCATGAAATGACCACTCTGACTGTCAGCTAGCTGTTTCAAAATATTTCAATTGACAAATGATTCAAAGTATAAATAATAATTTGTATGAACATTCTTTTTTTTGCAGTTTTTGTGGTTTTATTTAAACACAAATAAAACACACATGCAAGCCATCTACTCATCCTCTTCGCTGCATAGCCTGGCGTTGGGATTGGTGACTCTGATGGCCAGCTGTGCTTCTCTTTCCATGATGGCTTTTCGGTTTTTGGAGGAAACATTGTGAGCAATCTCAGCACAGTAAGATTTGTGCACATCAGCA
>LOJH01004060.1:13802-25209 GCA_001685095.1 Ellobius talpinus | reverse complement strand
TCCCTGGCCCCAGGAGGCCACGCCCTAGCCAAATGTGATTGGCTGAACTTCTCCCTCACCTGTCACACAAGTCTGAGGGGCTCACATTTAGATCCTCAACACCCACATAAGAGATAATGGTTGTTGTTTATTTTTTAATAAGAGAAAGACAGTAAAATCATAAATACAGAGTCAGAGATGAAGAATAAAGCCAGGGAAAGATGGAATTTGAGTTTGGAGAGGTCTGACCCCCACCTAAGGCTGCCAAGGAAACATGGAGTCCCCAGAAGCTGGGAGCAATCCTGGTGTGGATTCTCTCTGAGACACCTTATAAGAATCCACATTATTGACACCTTGATTTTTAACTGTGAAAGAAATGCCTGGTGTGGGAGGTCCTTCTGTCTGTGTGTTGCTTTTCTTGGTTAATGAATAAAGAAACTGCCTTGGCCTGTTGATAGGCCAGAACTTAGGTAGGTAGGAAAGACAGAACTGAATGCTGGGAGGAAGAAGGGTGGAGTCATGAGTGAGATGCCATGGACCTGCTGCCAGAGATATACATGCTGAAGCTTTGTTGGTGGGCCACAATCTCTTGGTGATATACAGATTAATAGAAATGGGTTAAATGAAGATGTAAGAGTTAGCCANATGAATAAAGAAACTGCCTTGGCCTGTTGATAGGCCAGAACTTAGGTAGGTAGGAAAGACAGAACTGAATGCTGGGAGGAAGAAGGGTGGAGTCATGAGTGAGATGCCATGGACCTGCTGCCAGAGATATACATGCTGAAGCTTTGTTGGTGGGCCACAATCTCTTGGTGATATACAGATTAATAGAAATGGGTTAAATGAAGATGTAAGAGTTAGCCAATAAGAAGCTAGAGCTAATGGACCACATAGTGTTTTAATGAATATGGTTTCTGTGTGATTATTTCAGTTCTGGGTAGCCAGGACAAACAAGCGGCCTTCATGTTACAAATGCCTTTAATGGCTTTGAGCCAAGATATCTATGGTAATTGGCCCAGTAAACTAAGGCACACCTTGCCATTTGATGCCTCTGCTCCTGTGAATTCAGCTCCACTTTGTCTGGCACTGCTCTTGAGGAGCCCTCTTTCTTTCAGCTGTCCACAATTGTTTACTGATGTCAGTGCACTTATGACCTGATTACCCCATATCCCTTCTTTCTATAGTTGGGTACAAACTAACCTAAAGCCACATGTCTCTCACTCTTACCTGGAGTTCTTAGCAGCTCTAACCTAGGGGTGGCCTTAGGCACGTCTTCTATGTGCCTGATCTGGGTGTCCTTCTCTTTGTCAACCTGATGTTGGGGCTCCTGTGAACAGCCCTCTCCTTGATGAATTCTTCCAGCCATGGTGGGGCTAGTCTATTTTTATCAGGGATCCAGAGTCCATTATGAATTAGACCCTAAATCTAACAACTTTATGATGTGGGAGTCCCCTCTGTGTGGTGTGATTACCATTAATGAATAAAGAAACTGCTTTGGACCTATAGCAAGGCAGAACTTAGGTAGGCAGGGAAAGCTAGGCTGAATGCTGAGAGAAAGAAGGGTGGAGTCAGGGGGATGCCATGGAGCTGCAGCTGGAGATAGATGTGCTGAAAATTCGCTGGTAGGCCACAACCTTGTGGTGATATACAGATTAATAGAAATGGGTTAAATNGGCAGAACTTAGGTAGGCAGGGAAAGCTAGGCTGAATGCTGAGAGAAAGAAGGGTGGAGTCAGGGGGATGCCATGGAGCTGCAGCTGGAGATAGATGTGCTGAAAATTCGCTGGTAGGCCACAACCTTGTGGTGATATACAGATTAATAGAAATGGGTTAAATTAATGTAAGAGTTAGCCAGTAGGAAGCTAGAGCTAATGGGCCAAGCAGTGATTTAATTAATATAGTTTCTGTGTGGTTATTTTGGTTCTGGGCAGCTGGGACGAACAAGCAGCTCTTCTCCAACAAATTGGCCCCAATGTGGTGGACTAAATCCATGTAAAACCTATAAAAGAGTTCCCGGAGACCTAAGATCAGGTGAGAAATTGGTACCACTTAGTCCTAATAAACAAATACACCATGCTTTTTGAAGGAGGGTAGGAAAATTCGACTGCAGAACTAGCAGAAGAAAAGCCTGGGACCCCTCATCTCCAGGTTGGCCTTTTGTTCCCATAGCCATCAGAGTCTGCTTTTCAGTACTGCCAGCACAGAAGTGATCCAAGACTTCTCTATGTCTGCAGAGTTCTATGGAGCTTTCCAGGCCCTCAAATTGTTTCTTGAGGACCTACCTGTGAAATAGACAAAGATTATATTGTCTTTGTCTTCCTGCTTTCCAGGCCAACCTGATCAGCCTAATACCCAAGAGCATCACCAGATAGAATTCAACCAAAGCCACTCACCTGAGGGGAATGGGCTGGCCCATTTCACAGACACTTTGGTCTTTGGAGATACAAATACTGAAATTTAATTTTCTCTAAGATTGCTGTATGTATGTGTAGCTCCATGTACACATGAGTGCAGTTTTCCATGGAGGCTAGAAGAGGGCATTGGATCCCTGGAGCTAGAGTTACATACAATGATCTGCCCAACATGGATGTGGATGTTATGTTAAGAGTATTATGTTCTCTTAACCTCTGAGCCCTCTCTCCAGGCCCTGAGATTCAATATTTGATTCAATAAATACCTGCACAAAACTTCCTTTAGAAACAATATACACATACCCTGAACATCTACCGAGAAAAATGCACCATGTTCATATGGAGGCCTACCATGGTTGGCTCACCAAAGAAGCAGTTGCTTTAGATGACTATTTCAACCCTCCCCCCAGTCAGTCTCCCTTCCTGCTTTATTTATTGCCGCATGACAGACTATATGGAGGGAAGTTATTTATTTGTTTATTTCCTGCATCTTCCAGGTCAAACAGCAATTCACAAAGGCAAAGAGTTTTGTTTGATTTGTTAATTTCTCTTATCACCAATGCCCACAAGGATCCATGGAACATGGCAACAACAGCAACAAAACCCATTAAATGAATGAGCAAGAGGAGAGGATCATGCTGTCTATTACAGGGCAGCTTTTTTTGTAGGAGTGAGAAGCCTGAGGGATGCACCAGGTTCTACTAAAGACCATAGAGGGATCCAAGGGGAAGTAGGAAGGGAAGGATAACTTTAAGCAGCTTTTGGAACTAGCCAAGAGAAAGTGTGATGGGGGGTACATTGTATCTTAGGACATCAAACATAAGGCAGAGGAGTTGTCTGATAGGGACTGGAGCACATTGGCATCCCAGTTTTTAGCTACCTTGTCCCCCCTTGCAGCAAGGCCATATGATGTTACTATGAAGACTGGCTATTAGTATTGTTATGTATATGTGAGTCTGAGAGGCAAGACTATGTAGCAGAGCCAAGCCAAGCTCTGCCATGTCTCCATGGCACACCCAGACGCATCACAAACCCATGCAAAGCAAGATTTGCATCTGTTTGTTCCAATCCTGGAATAGGCCAGTTATAAAAGATGTACTCATATTGAGTGTGTGTGTGTGTGTGTGTAATAAAGCACATATTACATTATAAGCTAAAACCTCTAGAAAAGCAATGTCTTAGATGGTCATGATGCAGCCACTGCCTTGACATTTGCTTTAAAGCAAGTACAAGTCACTTGAAATGGTCAAACCCTTTTGCTTTTGGCCTCAGCAGAACTTCCCATCCCTGTAGGACTGTTTTCAGTCCAACACATTTGTTCCTTCTCTCACCCAAACCCCAAATGTCCCATGGCTGGTATTAATAGCAAAACCTAATGCTCAATGATCAGAGTCATGTGGTTAAATTCCAACCTTGATTCATTTGTTCTTTAGACTAGCCGACCTGTAAATTCATATGTGAAAGTCCAAGGGTCAATACCCATACCATAAAAGGGTATGCTCCCACAAGCATCTCTCTGCTGCTGTCTCTATCCCCATCCCCTGCTTTGTCATCCATTGGTTGAGCCTCTTGTCACCTCTAGACTTTGCTGAGTACCTTTGAGACAGATGAGGGTGGCTCACTTCTCTCTGGATATTGGACAGTGTTAAACATTGTAAACTATCTCTTAAATTGCTGTTATGGTTAGTCGTTAGTTCTTTCAGTTTATATTGTAAATGCCCCCTTCTAATGTTCCTTTAATATATATATGCAAATATGTTAGAGATGGGACAATTTGAGGCAGTTGCTGGACTCCTTTGCAGCCTGGGCTGCCTTGAGCATATGGACTATCAGTTAAACTTCCAGCCATCAGCAGCTGTCTCAAACACTCCACAGGTTCCTCGAGCCAACTACACAGAGACTTCAGCTCTTTGCCTGGTCTCCTGAATACACATCTGTGCCAGCACTTCTTGGAAGTTTCTGCAGAATTTTTGTAATAGGGAGCCTGAACGAACTGTTTCTATGTTGACCAGAGGGGGCACCCTTCTCCTGATGGAGGGATTCCTGTAGCTGGTACTAGGAGGCAAGGCTAATGGGTCATTGCTGTTGAGGTCAAGTTGTGATTGGTCCAGAGACAATGGCTGTAATTGGTCCAAACACTCATTCCCTGGCTTTTAAGCAAGCTGTTTAGGCTTCTTCAATAGTTAGCTGGGAAGCATTCTTTTATGCCGCCTCTTCTGGAGGTAAAACACCAGGGCCAATAACAATTTCTCTCAAGCGGTCTTTTCTTGCTACCTTTAGTAGTGTGGTCTGAACTTGTAACATTCAGAGTGCAGTGTTCTGGCAGTGGCAGTAAGCAGGACCCTTGGTGCTGGTTTGGCCCATTGTCCTCAAAGGTGGTCAAAAGGCTTGCACTAAGATTCTAATCTCTGGCACTCAACTCTTGAAAAGTCAAGCTCTCATCCTTCAGGAACCAGTGTATAAGCCTCAAGCCATGACTTCTAAGCACCGTCTTCAGGCAACTGAAGCTTGACAGATGATGCCTGGTTGCCAGAAATCATATCCACCTACTTGGATTCTGCCCAATATTCATTCAAAGGCCGCCCAACATCTTCTGTTGCTAGAACCAGAGAGCTTGTCCTAGGTTCATTTATTTTCTGATGACACACCTTAACCAAAAGCAACTCAGGAAAGATCTATTTGGCTCTCAATCTCAGGTCATAGTTTATCATTGCAGGGAAGTCACAGAGGCAGAAACTTGGAGTTTAGAGCTTAAAGATGTCATATCACATTCATAGTTGAGAGCAGAGAGAAGTGAACACACCCATGCTGTCAGCTTGCTGCTTTTGCTTTATTCCTACACAGTTCAGGGTGTTCTGCCTAGGGAATGGTGCCACCCACTGTGGGCTGGGTCTGCTCACATCAGTCACTAATTACAACAATCCCCCATAGACATCCCCACAAGCCAACATGATATAGACACTTCTTCAATTAGGGGTCTCTTTTTAGATGATTCTAGGTTGTGGCAAGTTGACATTACAGAGACAGAGCATAATTGGTACACTCTACAAAGAGTTCAGCGTTTTCAAAGCTATAATATTTTATTGTACATCTAAAATCTAGCTTTCTGGAAAATTCCATTACTGGAATGACTTCTGTATTAGTTCTTTTTGTTGTTGTTGTTGCTATGACATCATATCCTGACAAAAACAACATAAAAGAGGAAGGGTTTATTTTGGCTTACACTTCCAGAGAAACACAATCCATCATGGTGGGGAAAATTTGGCAGTGGACAGGGAAGGTGTGGTGTCACGGCAGGAGGCTGGCTGGTCACATAGCACTCACACTCAAGAAACTGAACATACACAGAAAGTGGGGTCAACCCATAAAGCCTCAGGGCCCATCACCAGCAATCTACTTCCTCCAGCCAAGTTCCACCTCTTAAAGATTCCATAGTCTTCCAAAAGAGCACCAGCATTTGGGCAGCAAGCATACAAACAGGGGGATGTTTCACAGTCAAACCACAACAAGCACATTCCTTGTTGACTGAGTTTTCTGTCCTGCCCAGTTCCTGCAGTTGTTAAGTCCCAAAGAAATCACACAGAGGTCTACATTAGTTATAAACTGATTGGCCCATTAGCTCAGGCTTCTTATTAACTCTTATAACTTATATTAGCTCATTATTCTTGTCTATGTTAGCCATGTGACTTGGTACCTTTTTAAGCGAGGCAGTCACAACTTGCTCCTTCTGTGGCTGGGTCAGGACAGCCTCCTCTTCCCAGAATTCTCCTGTTCTCCTTGACCCATCTCTACTTCCTGTCTGGTTGNATTAACTCTTATAACTTATATTAGCTCATTATTCTTGTCTATGTTAGCCATGTGACTTGGTACCTTTTTAAGCGAGGCAGTCACAACTTGCTCCTTCTGTGGCTGGGTCAGGACAGCCTCCTCTTCCCAGAATTCTCCTGTTCTCCTTGACCCATCTCTACTTCCTGTCTGGTTGTCCTGCCTATACTTTCTGCCTGGCTACTGGCCAATCAGTGTTTATTTAAAATATAATTGACAGAATATAGACCATTGTCCCACACCAATTCCTTATCAGTGCAGATAGCAAAGCTTCACACAAAAAATGTTCTTTTCTGTCTCCTTTCCTCAGCATCTTTAATGTTCTATGCGTATAACCCAAGAGCGAATGCATTTCCCACCACACTCAGTGCAGGGAAGGGCACTGTGCACCCTACCTCATCACGGGGTATATTTTATGGGGAAGAAGTAAAACAGAGGCATAAATTAGGAAGTGCCCAGGGGCACACCCACAGCAATGACCTTTAAAGGGCAATATTAAGTACCGTGAGAGCAAAACCAGTAAGTGAATGATCTATGAAAGGTCATTTGCAACCTGACAATATTTCCTCCTTTGGCACATAACCTGCTGCCTTTGATACATTTCTCTGCCTTTGGGGTGATGTGATTTTTGAAACATGGACCAGGCATATTTTCTCTGCTTCATAATGAATAATCTCAATTTGTACTCATGATAGAACTGATGTCCTTAAGTAGTTCTTGCAATTTCTGTTGCTTTTAATGTTGGCCATAACAAAGTGACATTTGCATTACTCCAGGTTATTCTGAGATGTCAATGGAAGCTTATATTGTTTAGAATTACAAAGGGTCTCTGAAAACCCTAGAGAGAACTAATCTTAGAGGGAGTAGTCATTCGCCTGATGTTAGACAGAAAGGAAGGTTGTCTCAGCTCCGGGGCTCCTCATCTGCTGCAATCCCCATCCTAAATATTAAGCAGCATGGGGCATGAAATTCATTAATTAGGAGTCTTTCTACAGTAACTCAGTAATTTTATATCCATTTGCAATCCCCCCAACAAATTCCAAATACTCCCAGCCTTGCTCTTCGTTCACCCCACCTTTCTCCCACATCATATCCACGTATGTGTTGGAAGTCCGTCACCAGTTTCACCTTCCAATCAAAATTAATAGGCTCTGCTTCCATGTTCTCCACTCTAGCTTCATGCTCATGGCTTGCCAAATCTCTCGTTCCAGGTGATCATTGGTACTTCTCATTCTTCTGTGTGGGGTGGAATTTTATCTACATTGTTTCAAAGGAGGAAGAGATCTGAAGCAATTGTGTAGGTTGTCATATGGCCCTGTGTCTGGCTAGAGGCCCAGGCATCCACTGAAGGGTTGAGTACTGTTGTCTTGATATGGGTCTTGTTCGTCTTCTGCCTCACTGGAAATGTGCCTAACTCTTTTTATAATGTGAAATATAGAATGGCTATTTTGCAACCTCACCACGATTTTGTCACAGAAACTGGTTAAGACACAGCAGTCACAGGATGGCCAATGCACATCATGTTCAACTACTGCATCCCCTGCCTGAGTATGTTCTGTGAACACACAGCAACATACATTCCTGAGACTCAGTGCAGCTGGTGGGGTGGGTGTGGCATGCATCTCTTCCTCTAAGATTTAACTTCATCTTGTCCCGCTCCATCCCAACAGACACACATACACAGACACACACACACACACAGACACACACCATACTCCACTCTATAAGATCTGCTACAACTATGCTTTCCCTTTAAGAAGATAGAGAAGGAACTGGATGTGGTATAACATTCTTAAACTTCCAGCATAAGGCTAAGGCAGGAGAGTCCCCAACATAAGACCAGTCTGGGCTACATTGTAAGACCTTGTTTAAGGAAAAACAAAACACAATGAAACAAAACATGTCATAGAAAGACAATGCTATTATCTATGTGACCAAACTGTTATTTTTCTAGTTGTTAGCTAAGAAAAGTAAAATTCCCAAAGAGACTTCTAACGACACACCTGCTTGTCATTCTGTGAATATTTGAGTAAAACTGACACTCCTGGGTGCTCCACGCTGTGGGTGAGACCCCTTGCATATGAGCCACGTTCAAGGCAGTCAGCAGGGCCTCTTGGATTTTTCCCATCTAACCAATCTAGTTTCCATCTCCCTGCCAAGCCTTTGTCTCCCCTGAAGTATTCAGTGTAGGCCTTTGCTCTTACCTAACAACACTTTTGTGCTCCATTTTGTTGACTTACAAAACAGAAGCGCTGCGCTTCTCCTAGTCTATGGTGTGCCATATATAATGCTAAAACAAGGCAATGGAAAATTGATTTTGGAGTTCCAGAAGAAAGAGACTAATTCAATGCTATTATACAAAAAAAATAACATTATTGCATTTTCCTATCTCTTTATGTAAAATAGAAATGAAAGACAGATGTGGAGGACTGCTTTGGAAAACATTTAGAATACAAACAAAGTGTTGCTTTAAGGTGTCTTTTCATTAAAAAATGCCAGGAAAAATACTATGCTTGTTGAGCTGTATATTTTAATGTGATATATCACCGCATCATTAAATATTTTTGATATGCAAATGTTGCTGAAGTCTCTGTCATTGATTGCCATGGGCTTTTTTAAATAAAGAGAAATGCATAGTAAAATTGGAATTCAAAGAGTGTTCTTATCAGCAGCAACAGACTGGCAGTGTTTCTTTGCTCTGAAGCACAATAAAAACTTTTATGACATTCTGTAAGTTGAATATTAATGTATTGATTTTTTTCCGTTTATTGCTCAGAAACACGTGGCATCAAACAAAGAAATGACTTTGTCAATGTGATTCAAACAATCCAAATATTAATTTCTGCAGTGTTCCTTTTGAGATTCAACAAGATATAGAATAAGTAAGACAAAATTGTGAGGGGCTAGAGTGTCCAGAAGAGCCTTGGAGATTGGAGCTGTGTTCTGCTGACCTTAGGATCTGCAAAGGAGGAAACAAAAATTCCATCAGTAGTAAATAATTTTGGAAAGATATGGAGAAATAAAACATAAATGCAAAGTCTATCTGTATTTGGCTCAGGAGGGTTGCAAAGGAGGGGCTCTGATTTCATCTGAGACTAGAGAATCATCAGCTCCCATTTTTCTTAAAATAAACCCAATATTCTGTTTTTATTCAAATATTTATTTTTTTCTTTTTAAATCACGCACATGCGCGTGTGTGTCTGTGAGTTTGCACGTGTGTGTGAGTGCAGATGTAAGAGCAGCCTAGGAGGGGGCCTTGACTCCCTGGAGCTGCAGTCACAGGCAGTTGTGAACCACCTGATGTGGGTGCTGGGAACTGAACTCAGGCCCTCTACAAGACCAGTGCATATTCTTAACCAAGGCGCTATCTCTTTAGCCCCTCCAAACAATCTATATGCTTAAGCCACCACACAGTATTCTTAATAGATAAGAAAGAACAGATAATTTATGAACACATTTTATCTCACATAGAGCACCCTGTTGCACCAGGAAGAACCAAAGCTTTCTCCCCACAATGTGTAGAAAGTTATTCTGCTCTGTGTGTTTTAGCAAAATTAGTTCAAATATTCATAAAATTGCATTCTAGTAGTGCTGCATTAATTACCCATATAGCAGGCATGTATTAGCCTCTGTATGTAGCTGTCACTTTTACAGTGTGACTATGAGCTATGTCTACTAGTGATGCCATGTCCAAGCATGAAGATTGAAATGCATAGAAGTTAAATTATATTTCTTTTACTTATTAATCATCTTAAATTTTAAGTCAAGAGCCTGAACAAACAGCTTAAGAGCTCTTGACACACTTAAAGATGATCAGAATGTGGTGCCCAGCATAGTTGTCTGTAACTCTGGTCCCAGCAGATCTGGCGCCCCCTCCTGGTCTCTGCTGGTACTGCAGACACAAGGCACAAACAAATGCCTGTAGGTAAAACACTTATACACACAAAATATATACTTTTTAATCTTAAAGAAATGCAGGTAGATTTAAAATGTATGTACGTAAGCTATATTGTTTGTGAATCACATTTCATGATGAGAAAAAGGAAATTAGTATTTGTATTGTAAATGACTTCTGTATCTATCAGGGTTGAGACCTCTTGGTATCAATGAGAAGGTACATGGGTAGACCTAGTCCCTTCCTTCTTGACCAACCATTACAGACTTTTGGAGAAGGAACATAATACCCCTTAGTTCACTTGATTGGAATTGATGGACTGGACTAGGTCTCTATAGAGTTTTCTGATGAAAACTGAAGTCCTTGACTTGGGTGTTAGTTTAGGCTTGGGAATACCTAAAGCCTTTACAAAAGTGTGAAAAGACCAAACACACTGGGTTAATATTTTGGAAGCAGTGAATTTTATACTTTTCCCCTGTAGGTGGTTATGATGCCTGCCAGCTGCTGATCCAGGAAAGAACAAGTGCTAAACTTGGGGAATTCCTAGTTAGGCCTTTATGGAGAGTTGGATAAAGCAATCCTCTATATAGCTAAATTATGCAACCCTTGAAAAATCTTGAGACAGGGTCTTGTTCTCTAGCCCTGGCTAGCCTGAACTAGCCATGTAGACCAGGGTGGCCTCAAAATCACAGCTATCCACCTGCCTCTGCCTCCCAAGTGTTGGGATGAAACACATGCACCACCACCAATGGCACTTAGAAATAATACTGAAAACATGAAATAGAAAGATACTAATCAAAAAATTCACATTTTCTAGGGGAAAGAAAAACCCAGAGGGCAATGCCATTGAATCTGAAGAATCCTGATTTCAAAAAAAATCTCAGTTTTGTAGTTTCCATAATAAGTCCTGATTATTTGGAAGAAGCCAAGTGTTTTAGGTAATTAACCTGATAAATGATAAAAAAAAAAACGCGGCTGTCTGGCTTAAACAGCAGGGATGTGTTTTTCACAGAGTTGGAATGTGAAAGTCCATAATCAGGTGCCAGTAGATGTGGTTCAGTCCTCTTCTGGAGTTGTACAAGGACACTTCACTGCATCTGCCTATGGTGAAGAAAGAAAGTCAGGAGGAGCAAGCATCCTCGTGGTCCAAGGTGAAGAAAGAGAGACAGGAGGAGCAAGCATCCTCATGGTCCAAGGTGAAGAGAGACAGGAGAAGTGAGCATCCTCCTGGTGTATAATGAAGAAAGACAGACAGGAGGAGCAAGCATCCTTGAGGTCCATAGTGAAGAAAGAGAGA
>LOJH01004060.1:0-10463 GCA_001685095.1 Ellobius talpinus | reverse complement strand
GCGCGCGCGCATGTTAACATTTTCCTTTTTGTTCCAGAAAAGTTTCTGGAAGAAACAATAGAATAGAGGTTATGAGAAGCTTCAGGGTGCTTTGCCCTTTGCTTGCAATCTCTCATTAGCTGGTTCATATGGGCACTAGCTAATAGATATTATCTTACTCTAGACTAGTGCCTGCCTCAGAAGAGCTGCAATAAATATGTCATTAATGATTATTAAATGTTGGGTGGCTTAAACTCTGGAGTTGAATCAACTCAGGTCTTAGATTTTAAAAATATTTCCTGGTTTCTTCTATTCGTTAAAACTTATAGTAGAGATAAAAAAACACAGTGGCTTTCCCGGTGTTGGGGAATAAGATAGACTTTAGTTCTGGGTCTGTCTAACTCGTTGCTGACTACCTATGATGCTTGCTTATTGTTTCCGAGAAGACCCACTACTCCAAGACTCAAGCTGCCCATCACTGTGCTGCCCTCCAAGGTGTCACAAAGGGAAACACGTTTTTGGAACCAAGCCATCTCTGCTCACATTCTTTCTGTTGCCAGTACCAGCTCCACAGAGTGCAGACACCATTGAGGGAAATTTGAAGGGAAAGTTCTGGAGCTGAGAGCCTTTTCAATTACACACTACTAATAATTTGCCTCAAGTGATTTTTAAATTCAAAGAGATGTTGAAAATTAAATCAAATTACAAATGACTAAATAACTGCTATAAAAGGATTTAGTGAAAAATTATGCATAATACTAAAAATAAGAGCTCTAGTCAGGGAGCACTGGATGCTCAGCATGATTCTGACGGTCACTAACCATCAGTCCCTATGAGGTCGTACCTGACCTCTCCTGTCTCAAAGGGTAATGGGTAAGACTGTCTCGTCAGTTTTCTTTTGTTGCAAAATTGTATGATTTCACATACCTTCAAGACACTTCTGAAGAAGATAAAGAAGAGGAAAAAGAAAATATAGGGGCGCAGCATAGAAGTCAGGACACCAAAGTCCTATGTTCAATCCCAAGCAGTACAAGAAGTAAGTAAATTAATAAACAAAATAAAAGCCAAGTCTAAAAATGGGAATTTACCATTGACATCGAATCAGAACATCTAGTCAGGTCTTTCCAAAGGAAAAGTGTTACTTTTTTCCTCTCCAAAGAACTCAAAGGAGATATTTAAAATGAAAGAGCAGCGATGCGAGAATATTCAGAATGCTAATGCCAATGAATATTTGTTGTGCACCAGGGCTATAAATCTCATTCTCCTTCCTGGCCATAAATCAGTGGGCTATAGTGACACTTACTGCCTTCTGGTGTTTGTTGCTGTTAGATCTGGGAGAATTTAACTTCAGGGACATGATTACTCACTTCAAATCTTAAAAAACATTATGGCCCAGAAGTTATAACTCACATTCTAAAAGAACACAGGGACCTAACAATGGCAAAAAAGATCTCCGTGGAAACATAGCTCAGAGCCTTACTCTCTATCTAAGGTCGTCCATCTTAGGGTGGTGCAGACACTTGGATCAGTCAACACGTTTTAGTAACCAGTAGTTGTAGAAGATGCTCTGCCTTGATAGGCTTTCTTCTTGGCCATTAGATGGATAAATAAATAAAGGAACAACTTAAAACACTTTATCAAAGGTCAGGCATGACACCTGGTCAGCTTTGTTTCCACCTTTGGATGTCTACTGTGTAGACTTGAACACTGTGCTGATCATGTGACATGCATTGCCTTATCCTCAGAAGAAGGCAAAGTGTTCTTCCTTAACTGCTGAGTGGTCAGAAGTTAAGAGTACTGGATGACACAGCTAATAGATGGTAGATCAGAATCAAGCTTATTTGTCTTTTAAAAAAACATTTTCACTTTGTTCCAGTGAGAAATAATTTTAAATTGAGAGAAAAATACAAAGTAAGATTCACCTAATATGTGTCCTGTTTACTATCGCATTTCCATAAGATCCCTTGTCTTGTTAGAAATACAAAACTTAAATACCCCTGTGGCTCTGGAATCATTTGACGATCTATCGTACATCATAACCCTTTGCCTGGGGAAGACAAGAACAAATGGCTATGCACTCCAGACAGGGCACCAACCAAAGACTAATAGAGCTACTCTGCCCTGCTCCAGCTTGGTGGACCGACGGGTTCATTTGCCTACTTACAGGAGCATAGGTGACTCAAAAATAGAGTCATGGAAAAGCTCTGGTCTGCTTTCCTTCTTGGCGACTGTGATATCCAGCATGAGCAAAAGCAACTTTGGAGGAAAGGGGTTTCTTTGACTCACAAGTCACAGTCCACCATGGAAGGAATCTGAGGCAGGAACGCAAGGCAGGGACCTGGAGGCAGGAACTGAAGCAGAGACCTTGGAGGGATGGTGCTTACTGGATTGTTCAGCCTGCTTTCTTCTACAATTGGAACCAACTGTGGAGGAGTAGCACCACCCCACAGCGGGTTCAATCCTCCCACGTGAGTCATTAATTAAGAAATGCCATCTACATGTTCCTATAGGCTGGTGTGATGCAGGGAATTCCTAAATTGAAGTCCCCCCTTTCTCAGGTGACTCTAATTTTAGTCAAGTTGAGTAAAAGTAGTGAGCATTAGTCCCACCCCGTTTTCTTTAATGCCTCATTGAAGCACATCATATAATCCCACCTCTGCCAACTTTACACCTCCTGTGTATTCTTGTACCATCTAAGGTCTCATGCAGCCGGGGACAGGAAGGAGTCATGGCTGGGATCCAAGGTGAAAGTTCTCAGACACTCCTCCCTCTCCTAGAAATTGTTAAAAGCACATTTCAATTACCTTAGGCCTAACTATCACTATATTATTCTGCTTATTTTGTTGCTATGACTACTGGACCAAGGTTATCTTTGTTCTGTGATGGCAACGGGATGCTTAGAGAAAGAGCAATACTTCTACAGTATCTGACAATGAATCTCATAAGACTAGAATGTGTTCTTACTAAAAAAGAGCTTTCAACTTCAATATATTTAACATCGGTACAAAATTATTATCTATTGTTTTTGTTCCGATTTTCCTAATTGCTCAATTATGCCATTTATAAAGTTTCTTCCCCCCATGTTACTGGATCTAGTTAATGGGATACAGCCTGAGTTGCCTCATTTAAAGATATAGTTAGGACTGACTGAGCAGTAAGAAAGAAATCTTACAGGTATAAGCATCTTGGTTATGCACACATATTCCATCCATAAGTAAACTCTTTCTCATTTGCTTTTGGGGTAGCTTTTAAAAAAACAATGAAACAAAACAGGATTTTACCAAAAGAATGAAGAAGCAATGGTGTTCCACTTTCAAAAGCATCAAGAGGTCTTGGATATCTTCACTTACTCCTTGAATGGTCACTATCATATGGGGAAAACCTAGCTAAACATAGTATATGACAAGAGAGATGGCCCTGTCACATCCATCATTCTTAACCATCAGTCACCAAATAGGTGAATGATATCTTTCCGAGTCATTACAGTCGCTAATGGAGGATGCATGGCTAGACCCCCTGAGATCAGCCTGACACACAGATTCATGCACAATGTCTCAGCACTGACCCAAGTCACCACATTCTGGGGATGGTTTGTTGTGCAGGACAGAAGTGGTACAGCAAAAGTCATGTCACTAGAAGATGATTCCACAAATCTTCAAAACTGTGTAAAGAAAGGATTTTCTTCAACAGGAAGGTATTTCTAAGAAAGCTGATGTTGGATTCTCCAAGGGAAAGGGCTGACTGGAAGTTGCAGAGCTGTTTTGCTCCTTAGGACACAGCAGTAGCAGTGCCTCACTTGGGTCCCAGTTTGAACTCTATGGCGATTGGTGACTTCCTACTGGCTGATCCCTGGGCTGTTGTGCTCTGACTTGTAAGGGAAGGAGAGGATTTCAAAGTCCCCTCCTATACAATCATTAGCTGATCTGCTCATCTCATTCAGAAGGCCTGCAATTTGGCTAAGTTGACTCACAAATCCTGGCTTTTAAAGACCATTGATGTCCACAGACAAGAAATCAGGTAGGTAGGTTTCTGTAGGCAATGATGACCTTGGTCATACCACGAGATGCTCGTTTTACACATGAAGTCATGTGGTCAAAAAACTGTCCAAAGGAAACTCCTTACCCACTCCTTAAGAGCCTTTTAAGAGAAGGAATCAAGAATAAATTCCACAGTTTTAAGCATTTCTGTTCAGTCACAAGAAGCCTTGAAGAAATAATTTCACCCTAGGCCACAGGTTACATCCACGATGTAGAATGTTCACCTACCACGAAGAAGATCATGTAACATTTGGCAGAACATTCCATCTTTTTTTTTAAGAAAACATCACCAAGAGATGAATTCTGTCTCTGAAAATATGACTAGCATTGACAATTAGTACCATCTGCCAGAGAGGTGCAGAAAAGATTCAGGTTTTATGCACTAGAAGGTTGAGCATACTAATAAATGAAGATACAATTATGAAATCTTTTTGCAAAACTGGTATTTCTACAAAGAAAATTTAACGGAATATTAATTATATGTGATTTGTTGTATCAGTGAAAGAAAATGTCTTCTTTTTCTATTTTTTAAAAATACAAATAGATTGGTCCACACACATAACCCAGCTTCATTCAGCTCTATTGTTCTGCCTGGAGAATTTAAAATAAATGATCTCATTGGCGTAGCACCCTGTGGACGAGCAGACCTAAAAATGGTTTTTGCTCATTTATATAAGATCTTTTGGACCAAGCAATACAAACTTTTTGGGGGACTCACTGTGAGAAATTTTCAACTCCTCTTACCATGAGTCCTAAGTCTTCTTTGTTGACATTTTTTAAACCTCCCTACCCAGCAATAACTAGAGTCACTAAAAGAATGGCTGGGGCCGGACAGACAACACTGAAGCAGGCAGCAGAAGGCAGGAAAAACCAGCTTGGCAAAACTGGGAGTTTCCTTCTCACACATTCTGACCTCTCTTCTCACCAATCCCTCAGTCAATGACAGCAGGGGGACCTTAGCAGGCATCTCCTCCCTCAAACAGCATTGTGGGGAGCGAGAAAGGAATTTGAGCAAAATCATCAAACTTGTGGAAACTGAGCACAGCTAAGAGATACCATTCATTCTGAGAAATTGCTTCTTGTTATTTGATGAAATGTCTGTTACTTAAATGGGGTATGTGCATTGACTGAGAACTTAAAAGAGCCCTGTTGATCACACTTGTCTTTATCTCACTGGGAAACGGTCCTGGAGGGACGGGATAGTACCTGCCGGAATCTCCGGAAGAAAATAGAGCCCTCTAACACAGTCTAGTTTTCTACAGAAATGTCAGCATACAACATAATAAGAGAGGGCTAAATACATCCACAAGGGGGTACCAGATGTCCTGTACCCATGGGCTCCGGCTCCACAAAATCACTGGAGAAGTTCCTTGGATGTTTCATGAACTGGCTTCCTCACTTTAGGCTGAATAGACAGACCTGGGGGACCTGTGTCTTTAGCCATTGGTTGGCAAACTTCCTGTAACCAGCCAGATAGTCAGCATTGCAGGCTTTTAGGGCCATAAGGTTCCTGTCACAAGTAGTTAACATTACTGTTGCAGTGTGAAAACAGTTAGAGACCATATGGGAACAAATAAGGTGGCGGTTCCAGTATGACTCTATCTGCAAGGACAGCTGGAGCATGAGACCGTTCACCAGTACTTGTTCGCTTCTTCCCCACTAATGAGGTCATATTCGATTTCTTTGTGCTTACCTTCTAGTCTGTCAAGTAAGGATCCCTACCATCAATTTCTTTGCCCCACTCTTTTTCTTGGTCACCGTGCAGGATCTTCAAGGGGGTGAGGCTGCACATGGCTACAATGGGCTTTCATTGCAGTGAGACTGTGTAGTACTGACATAGGTTTAGTGTAGATTCCTCTAGCATTTGGGTGTACCAGGCGGCCTTTCAGACTCAAGCAAACCCAGACTGATGGGGTTCTGGACCATCCACATCAAGGCTCAGTGCTGATTAATATCTAGCAAGGCCTGTTCTGCATCTGGTATTGACGGTATACACTTTTTATTCTCAGGATTACCTTGGACCTGATGTGTGGTAATAACCACAATAGATGTCTCTTCCTCGGTACAAGGGTTTGAATTATTCAAACATATCCCAGGACCCTTTCTATGGGCATTCCACATCAATGACTCTTTCCTACTATCTTGTCATCTTTCAATCTGCTTCCGTTTTGTTCCCCCCAGATATATGCGCATACGTATGTCGAGTCAACTCTATATGAACATATGCAAGATGTACATTTTTCTCCTTCCCTGCCACAAAGTGGTACTAGCCCACATGGAGACTCAATGACCCATCTCATGACAGATTAACTTAATGGCCAGTGAATCAGGAGAGAATAAATCCCAACAGACACCACATTAAGTTCTTCACTTGAGTCCTATCAGTTGAAGAAATAGTAATAAAAATAAAACCAATTGCATCCTGTCATAAAACCAAACTTCACAGCCAGTATTGTCTTCAGCATGAGTTTTCTACTGTCTTCTCAAACACAAACCCATCTTTGTAGTCCTGTTTTTACTATTGGTCCAGTCTGGCCTCTGCCCACATGTGCACAGGCTGTGGATCCCACCCCAGGGGAAAGTTATTATCAGAAATTTTGAAACAAGTAGTTGCTAAATAGAGGTTTGATAATAGAACCGAAGTCAACTGTCACCCGCTGCTCTGTTTTGCACAGCATACGGAGGAGTATAGAAACATTTTAAGCAGCTTAGGGGCAGAAATAATGGAAAACTAGTGATATTGATAATTTACATATTTATAGAGACTGTGGGGATTTTAGTCAGGAAACAACGAAGGAAACAGAGTTGTCAGTGATCAAACGCTGCCTGCCACGCAGAGCTAAAACCAGCAATTTATGGCTAAGCTCGGTTACACCTTTGAAATTGCTGCAAGAAAAGAAAAATAAAACAGCAGAAGTGCACATTTGGGTTCAGGTTACCAGCTTTAAGACTGTATAAAATGGATGGATTTGAGCATGTGACCTTTCATCCAGTCCAAGAAGGAGAGAGCGATAGCATTGCAGAGAATGGCAGCATAAGTAGAAAGCAAACTCTGTGCATGAAACGATTTCATATTCCGTTCTCTTTGGAATATCTGTTTTTTTTATAGGAACAAAGGCTTTCAGCCGAAAGAATAACTCTTGAATAGTGTCCCCAAACCCAAGGTGTCATTTACAGTGGAAAGATCTTTCCCATCCCATGCTATCCCTGCTGAGACTTGGTAATGTACTCACCAGCCCTCAGACCAGGAATTGGCTATCTGATACATCGAGCACCCATGTTAAACTTTCAGACAACCCATGGGTCAAAGTGTCCGTGTAGGCGTACAAGCTCATACACCCGACATGCGGGCCACTGACTGATGCTCAATAAAAATTGCTCAGCCTAGAGAAAGAGAAGGGAAGAGACACTAGTTCTTTGGTCCTCACGATGGCCTTATGAGGCATATGTTGTGATCCCTATGTTATAGAGCAGGAAAGCAGTTCAGGGTGTTTAGGGAGCTCACTCATCAAGGGAATCTACAGCAGATAAGTGGGAATGCTGCTTCCAATAGCAAGGCCATGCTCTTATTGCCTCACCAGGGTACATCACTTCAATTATCTGCAACTGGGACTGCACCTTTAGTGATGTGAAGGTTCCCACCAAATTGCACTGGAAATCTGTTTGCTGATAGGAGATTTGACTTAAAAACTCTTTACATAAAAGCATCAGTGGAAGGCTTATGGGAAGATTAACCACGGCAATTACCAAGTTGGGAAAGGAAGCCTTATCGTGGAAGTGTTCTATCCTTTTGGAACACTTGTTCCAGTTCTATACAGCACCCAACTTGTGTTTCCTGAGCTCTGTGCCAATTAATCATAGTACTAATAATTGGTACACTGGTGTGTTGACCAGGGAATACTATAAGTGGCTTTGAATTGGCTGGAGATTGGTTAAATAACTAATCCATGATAATGATAATGACTTCCTTTATATTGTCAAATGATATGAGAGGATGACTCCTTCAGACCAAGGATGAAGGAAACAGATGAGGAAGGAGAACGGGGGAGTGAGGAAAGAAGACAGAGAAACGAAGAGAGGGGGAGTACCAAGAAAGAAGAACAGAGGAGGAAGAAGAAGACACGAAGAAAAGGTAGAGGTGGTGTAAACCTTCCTTCCATACATCGGGGTGACTCAGACACTTCTCTCACCAGTAGCAGTGTGTGTGCATGGCTTGTGTGTCAAATGAGCCCAACTGAGGTTGGTGGGGTGGGTGGGGGAATTGTCCAGCCTCTGAACCCCATTTTCAGCCAGCTCATTTTAGTGGACCAGTTTTCTCCACCATTGTTCTAACTGAGCCTGCACAGGAGGCGGCGGGGGGGGGCATCTCTTCTAGTCTCGGTTCTAATGAGAAAGCTGACTAATCATGAGGTTTGGAAGGATGCCCAGGAAGATGCAAACAGAATCTCTCAACCCTCTCTTACCCATGGGTACTCCTTCCCATTTCTACCCATGCCTCCCAATGCCAGCGACAACAGAGTAAGTTTTTACTAGAAAAACTTAAAAAAAAAAGGCGCAGCGAAGGGTTGAGCCACACGCCGCCGTGAGTGAGTGCCAAGCTGATACACAGCGCCTCTGGGCTCACTTACTGCAGGGTAGATCGAGAACTCTGTTTGCACCTAGGATGTTCAGTGGGAAGCCACTCCAGACACGGGAGTGGAGCCTGTCCTTGGAGATTTGTTCCTAGGAAAAGCAATTTGGGGACAGAAACGTCAGGGGAGTCGCTTTCTCTTTTCCTCTCAGCTTCTGTGAATTGGGCATCCAATGATGCGGAAGGAGGATGAATCAGTTGTAGACAAGCCTATCACAGCACAATGTTCTGGTGGAGAGAGGCAGCTACTGTGGTGGCTATTACACCCAGGGAGCCGAAACAACTCTTAGCCGGTATGAGGACACCTCAATCTCCAAACTACAGATAACAGGACTAACGCACTAAGTTGTGTTGTTGTTGTTGTTTTTATTAACAATCATTTCTGCTGAAGTGAAGCCTGGACTCCTGTGGAATATCAAAAGAAATTCCTTGTATCAATGTTAGGAGAAAGACTTAAATGTCACCTTTAGAAAGATTTCCCTGGATGTCTGCATTGCACGTTGTTGGATTGTAAATGCGAAGTAAGGATTTTATGTAAATACGTCTACTTATCTCACCGATGTCTGCCAGAAAGGACTTGCAGAGCGCTCTGCCCACTGCTCTTCCCAGCCACCGCACTGCAACCAAGCACCAGAGAGGAACCTGTTCTTGCCAGGGTGATTGGCTGCCCCAGGCATTTGTCAGCACACTCACCAGATAAACTGCTTTTCAGCGCTGGCTCTCTTTCCCCTTGGAATGTTTAAGGGAGGGTAGTTCAGCCAGAGAGAGGATCTCTGGAATCTGGAGTGCAAAAGCTGGACGGAGTGCAAGGCAGAGGCCGTTAACCCTAACCCCCTTATTTCACCAGTGAGGAATGGAAGGCTTGGTCATGGATGAGAAAATGCGTATAACTTCACAATTACAAGTGAAAATCAATGTGAATCTGAACTTTCAGCCTGTGGACGGCCTCCAGGTCCTACCAACGCTTCCAGAAGGCAGAAAAGAAATCAAAAGGAATCCAAACAGGGAAAAATGTGTTTTCAGAGAGGCAAGAATAATTACAGTGGAGACCCCCTAGGAACGATTCTTTCATTCTCACTAAAACACTTCCTCAAATCCCTGACAGTTCCACACAGGATGCTGTGACTGCCTCTCTCAGGAACACTTGACGACGGGATTTGCTGATGGTTCTGGCTAAAGTAGTTTAGACATCATCACACACTCACAAAACATTTCCCAAGCTCTTACTGTATACTAGGCACAGGGCTATAAAGTGAATGAAGACCGTACCATGCTTGAATTGTTCAGAGCTTAATGGACTCCAAACAAGGGGCTTTGAGAGCCCTTGAAATAAGTATTGACTGCTTTGGGCCAATAAGAGGAAAACTCAGATGATGGAAGACCCAGGGTGTGGTCAGCCCTAGTGAAAATCCATAAGAAAAGCATCCTGTGGGTCCACAGATTAAAGGAACTTATCTAAAGTTTATTTATTTTATCCCTTATTTAAAGTCATTTAAGAACTGGGGTTTGAGGTTCATGTTTCATTCCTGAGAGAATTACACAATTCTGGCTTTTAGGAGTCCTGAATTATCATTTTTCACCTTGGTAACTTTAGAAAAACATTTTGACAGTGGCTACCCCTGAATGGTGACATCAGGGCTTTTTTTCTTTTTTTCCAGTTTTACTCACCCATATTTTATAAAATTTCTCCCAAGACTAACTTTTGGAAGAAAAATGTTCATAAATTGTGCTTTAAAATCATGGTATGGTACTGTGGGACAAAAGTCTTGTGCCCTGTAAAGATTTGTCACTTGTATTGGTTTAATAAAACACTGATT
>LOJH01004059.1:17920-37240 GCA_001685095.1 Ellobius talpinus | reverse complement strand
ACTGTCGATATCCAGGAGGATAACTACGTATTTTTCTTTGGGTACACCTTCCTAAGCCTGCTGGGACTGCATAACCAAACCAGTATCCCATGCTAAGTGAAAGAATGGCATGTAATGATAAGTAAAGAATGTGGGTGTCCCCATCATGGTCTTGACCGCTTTTCTCCTATTCTCATTCTTCCCACTCTTCAACTTGACTTTGGGAGCTCAGCCCAGTGCTCCACAGCAGGTCTCTGCCTCTGTTTCCATCAGGATCTGGATTAAGGTTCTATGGTGACATTTATAATATTCATCAATCTAACTATAGGGCAAGGCCAGTTTGGGCACCATCTCCTCTATTGCTTAAGATCTTAGCTGGGGTCCTGGGAATTTCTCTATGTCAGGTTTCTTGCTAGCCCCATAATGGCTCCCTCAATCAAAATATATCTTTCCTTGCTCTCACCTCTGCCCTTCCTCAGTCTCGACTATCCCATTCTCTCAAGTTCTCCTCCACCTTCCCCTTATCCCCTCCTCTTCCCATTCTGCCTTTTTTTCTTCCTCCATTCTCATGCTCCCACTTTTTGTTTCAGGAGATCTTTTCTATTTCCCCTTTCCAGGTGGATCTATACATATTTTTCTTAGGGTTCACCTTGTTACTTAGCTTCTTTAGGGTTATGGACTATAGACTTATTGTCCTTTGCTTTACAGCTAGTATCCACTTATGAGTGAGCACATACCATATTCATATTTCTGGGTCTGGGTTAACTCACTCAGAATGTTTTTTTTTTTAAGTTCCATCCACTCATGCAAATTTCAAAGCATTCAACAAAATCCAACACTCCTTCATGATAAAGGTCTTGGAGAAGTCAGGGATACAAGGAACATATCTAACATAATAAAAGCAATATAAAGCAGCCAACAGCCACCATCAAATTAAATGGAGAGACGCTCAAAGTGATTCCACTAAAATTAGGAATGAGACAAGGCTGTCCACTCTCTCCATATCTATTCAACATAGTTCTTGAAGTCCTAGCTAGAGCAATAGGCACCAAAAGGAGATCAAGGGGTTACAAATGAGAAAAGAAGAAGTCAAACTTTTGCTATTTGCAGATGATATGATAGGGTACATAAGTGACCCCCAAAACTCTACCAAAGAACTCCTACAGCTGATAAATACCTTCCGTAATGTGACAGGATACAAGATCAACTCAACAAAATCAGTAGCCCTCCTATATACAAAAGGAAAAGAAGCTGAGAAAAAATCAGAGGAAAATCAGCCTTCACAATAACCACAAATAACATGAAATATCTTGGGGCAAATTTATCAAAGAAGTGAAAGACCTGTTGGAAAGGAATTTTAAGTCTTTGAAGAAAGAACTTGAAGAAGATATCAGAAAATGGAAATATCTCCCATGTACTCTGATTGGTAGGATCAACATAATAAAATGGCAATCCTACAAAAAGCAATCTATAGGTTCAATGCAAACTCCATCAAAATCACAATACAATTCTTCACAGATCTTGAAAGAACAATAATCAACTTCATATTGAAAAACAAAAAACCCAGGATAGCCAAAACAATCATGTACAATAAAAGAACTTCCAAAGGCATCACCATCCCTGACATCAAGCTCTATTATAGAGCTACAGTAATGAAAACAGCTTGGTATTGGCATAAAAACAGGTTGACCATTGGAATCGAATTGAAGACCTAGATATTAATCCACACACCTATGAACACCTGATTTTTGACAAAGAAGCTAATATTTTTTTTATTTTTTAGAACAGTTATGAATATATAACCTATCTTAATCTGGCTGTCCAGAATTCTATATGTAGTTTAAATTGGCCTTGAATTCATATTCTTCCTGCTTCAGCCTCCTGTGCGCTGAGATATAGTCATGTACCACCACAATTTACTTTGTCTGTTTTTATTAGGTCATTGCTTATACTAAGCACAGAAGGGATTTTATCTTCACTTATTTCTCCTAAATTAAACAAACAGATTAGAGATTAGTGGGTCAGACACATCAGTTATACAATTAATGTATGATGAGGATATGCCACCTGCCATTATGAAAACATAGGCAGACAGTTTAATCCAGATCCAGCAAGGTGGGCAAATTATTGGGGACAGGCAAGGTGAGAAATGCTACAGTTGGTTTTCTCTTCTTGTTTCAAGGGTCAATGCTTGTTTTCTTGCACTATCCTTTTGTTCTGTTTTGCTCCTACTGGAGGGGAGATGATGCCTCTGAATGTTAATGTGGACATGGGTAGAAGGAACTAATTCGGTGTCTATGACCCCTTCTTGTGCTTCTGGGTTCACCAGTCACCTTCTCTTGTGTTCCAGCACGTAACAAACACGTGCACAAAATAAAAGCTGCAGAGTTGACCTAGATTGCTGATCACACATTGTCCTGAGCCTGAGCTTACTGCCACATTGACTCCAAGAGGTAGTTTTTTCATTTTGCGTTGATGACCATGCTGTCTCAGAAAAGCAGGACACTCTGCCTTTCTGACCAATGAAGCAACTTTCAGTTCTCACTTCAGTGTTCCTAGAATCAGGGGTGCCTGGGCAGTGGGTTCTTTCTTCTGAAGTCAGCAAAATCATAAACTGCTCATTTTTGACCATGAAATCTTGCCTTTGGACATCATTTGCGTGGCTTAACAATTCCTTTCAAGGACAAATTTTTTTCTTGTAAACTGCATCTTAATCTCTTACACATATGAAACACACCCATTTCACTGGCTTCACGGAGCCAGCTATCCATCTCTGTAGATGTTTGGGGAGTCCACTGGAGAACATAAGTTTTGAATCAAAATGCACGGTAGACATGTATGGAAGTTTCAAAGAATAGGTAAAAATATATCACATTTTCAAAGATGGGACATGAAACAAAAAGGAACAAAGTATAGAATGGAAAGACAAAGATGCCCACACAGAGAGAAGGGCCCCAAACTGCTGCCAATGCAGCCCTCATCTTCCCATCATCCCCAGGGTTCTAGCCCAGTTTCCAAAAGACACAATAGCAACATCTGGAGGAAACCTTAGGTTTGGGCACTACCATTCCTTACACAGTTAAGGAACTCATGTGAGTTTGGTTAACTGCCTTAACCAAAGAACATAAACACCAAAGACCTGGACAACACATTGCTGTCCTTGCTAAGATGATGCTCTATGGGTTTAATTCTCAGTGCCCAGTGCCCGCTATCTTGGCATCCCTCTCTCCTTTCTTCTCCCTTTCCCCCTTCTTCATCACCTTTCCATACTCCATTTCCTTTTCTTTCAACTTTGGAGTGTATGGTATAACTTGAAAATATAAAGCTGTGTAGAAAATCTCAATATTATCAAGGGCTTTTTAAGTTAGGCAAAAAGCACATAATTAGAGACCAGTGATTGCTGAAACATAAAGATGTAGTTGTAACACTTCTGAAGGCTTGTATTGGTAAATATCTAGACTATCGAGCTTGAATGGCTTCTCATTTTCGAGTTGATCTCTTTGGAATTCCTCTAGACACACCCAGGCACATTTTAGATGCATCATACGTATTTGTTAAATCACATTGAATACAATTTGGAATTGTATCTGTTACTTATCTTAAAGCCTCAGACTTCTGAAGAATACATATTTGTAACTCAGCAATATTTTAACTATAAAAGAAAGACAATCCAGACTGGACACAGTTGCTCTCTCTTTTTTTTTAATGTTTTTCATCCGATGCTATTCTTATGCTGTTGGCTATCTTATTAGTCCCCCCTGCAGGGAAATATTTTCTTTTGCATAGTATCTTAATAGCCATAAAGGTGGCTTCTCCAGGGTTTCCTAGTGCTCAGCATGCTTGAGAACTGTAATGTGGTAAACATCACACTGTAATGTGACAAAGCAACTGCATTTTAAAAGTCAGCCCAGAGACTGCAGTATTTTCCCGTAACTGAAGAATATTGTGATAGTAGTGTCCCTTGGGAAACATGGCATGATTTTGGTAAAACAGAAAGATATTTTCTGTATAGAAGAAGGCCCTCTAAAATTGCCTCTCTAAACCTGGAAGGCAATGCTTTCTCATTTCGTAGGCATTAGTCCATTGTCATCAGCACCTTCTTTGATTGAGCTCATTAGCCTGAGTCTGGGAGCAAGCTGTTATAACTGGATTAATACTATATAAACATCCATTGTTTCTTCCTAGCTTCCCACGCATTGAGCTCTCCTCACTACTAAGGAACAAATGCAAGCATGGTCGGCATTGTTTGGTGATAGGCTACACATTTTTGCTGTTCTTTTTATTTATGTAGTCACCATTAAACAATGTGTACCCATGTTCATTAATTTCAACATTTCTCATCTTACACAAGTTTTGAAACAGCTTACAGTAAAGCAGATGAGGACTTGAGATGCACTTATTTTGATTCTGTCAAAGTAAGTAGTGACTTTTGTCAAAGATAGTAAATTCCTTTTCTGTCATTATCGTTTTGGTTCTCAGTCACTAAATTATTGTGCTATCTCCTATGCTTTTGTGTTTTTCTTTGTTTTGTTTTCAATTGTTTGTTTTTCATTCTTGTGGGGGGTATATAAGGAAGCACAATGGCAGGTAAGAGATTTGCAAATGGATAATTATACTCAATTTCTGATGACACTTGGGGGAGTCATTGGCAATTATCGTCTGCAAATCTTGCTTTCAAGTTCCACTAATATTCAAGCAGAATGGGCCATAAAGCCATTTGTGTTTATTACTCAAAACCTTGTCTCTAATTTCCCTTTCCTTTGTAGCCTATCACCCAGCAGGAGATTTGTGTCAGAACACTTAATTACCTTCCTCCCCCAAATCAATATAGGTTAAAATAAAACAAAACAACCAGAAAAAAATGACATATTTATAGTCTTTCAACCTGGGTCATGATTTGTTTTTACTTGTTTGATTTGAAGCTACTGACAGAACACAATGAAACGCCAATGAGGATACTTCAAAGGCAGAAAAATCTAACATATTATCTCTTCCAGAAGCTACTCTGTGCGAGGGTGGGGGGTAGGAGTCACAGTACCACAAATTAGAAAATGAAAATGCCATAACCGCCCCGTTTTCCAGGAGACTTCGATGTATGATATAATATGTGTGAGTGGACATATGCCTTGCTTTCCCCCATCCTCTCTCCCCTCTTCTTTCTCTCCCTCTCCATGTAAGAGCATTATTGACAATGAATATCATATTTGTATACCTATAGATATGTATACTTTATTTGAGAGTATGTGTGCAGAGGAAACACAAATGAATAAGACAGTTCAATAAATGCAAAGTGTGGCATCTTTGTGTTAATGATGGAGACTTAGCACACTCTCCTTCTTCATTATATTATGTGCATGTCTCTGTAGACCCAAAGCCCACTGGATATTTGCAAATCCCCACTTTCAAGATCAGAATATTTTTTCTCAAGTAAATTCTATTTTTCTCCTTGTGGCTGTGAAAGTTTTCTGGATGTGGGTTAAGGGCATGCTCAGAATTAAAAGGTAAGCATTTTATTTTTTTCAGCAAAGATTTGCATACTAGACAGGCTTATGAGAAAATCAACTTGCTTTGTGTCTTTGTTACATAATTGCACATAGTGAATTTCATACAAGCAAGAGAATCCCTCCCTTCCTCATCAAGGTGTCTCCTAGTCGGATTAGATACTGGCGTTGCTGCCAACTTTCTATTCCGACTTTAGAAGCTGCATATGACCCTAGACAGGCACAGGTGAAGTGAGATTCTCCTTCACCTGGGAGGAGATCTGATGTATTTCATCATTAGACTCCTGTGGAAATATACAATAAAAGAAGGGGTCTGGTTATCGCCAGAGGCAAAGTACTACTAACTCATCCCCAAAGATTGCTTTTTGATTAAGGGGCTCTGTAAGGTGCACAGCCCGTCTTGCAGCTGATATGAACTGCTATTCTTGGCTGTATCAGTGAAGTTGAACATCAGATTTTCTTTTTTTTAAAGAAACAGCAATTACATTAAGGAGCCCTCATGTGGGGTGTAATTCTTGATAATATCAAGTTCGATTCAATAAGCCAACAGAACTTTGTGCCATAGGGTTAGATGGAAAATTGTAAGGGAGAGAAAGTGGTAACTGTACATAAAATGTTTCATGGACAAATGCAAATATGTTGAATCCAGCTCTGACTGTCCTACTTCTAAAAATGAGAGGGAGCCTGATGCATTGCCAAACTTAGAAAACGGATAGTGTTTTTTTGTTGTTTTTTTTCTTTTCTCACATACTGGCAAGGGTTAAAACAGTTTGCCCTTAATTTTGCTAGGGGAGGAGGAAAGAAGGAAAGCGGGCATGGAGGTCAACCCAGAAAAAAAATCTATAATTTATTTTCCAAACTGGGACACATTGGGCACAAATGGTACTCTAATAATAATTACATCAGATGAAAGTATAAATTGAGTCTCTCACAGGCAAAATGGGAATATGTGGTGACCCCTGGGAGGTACAATTAATAGGGCTTTATGTCTTGGTCATTTAGCCTTGCTGTGACCATGAGCTCCCAGTAGAAACATCATTTCAGCTGAGTTTTTTTTCCCCATCCAAGGTTTCTGATCATAAGCCTGTGGTGTAGGCAGTCTCAGTTATGCTTTGTGGGGAGATAGGTTTTCTGTTCTTGGAACTTTGCTATTAGATTAACAAGCATTTCATTGTTTCTTTTGTATATGGCCTTTTCATATTTGTTCCAGTTGGAGTGGAAGAGGAGAAAAGGTACTTATTAGGGTGGCTACAGAGAACATCTAAGCCCACTACTTGAATTATCTTTAATTCCTAGCTGCCTTTTGTTCTTTAGAGCTCATCTATGAACCTGGCCTCTTTTCTTTATATAAAAATATTGGGATTTTTGTGGAGTTTTTTTGTTCATTTTTACTAGGACATAAAGAGGCAAAAAAGATTTGTTTTGATTGTTTCACAAATATCCTACTGATTTTTCCCTTTGTAACTGATCTTTTCCAAGAATAGACTATATGATAATTTCTCTCCTTCTTCTCCATATCTGTGGTCTCTCTGTGTGTGTGTGTGTGTGTGTAGGTAGTCTCATATATGCCTGTGCATGTACTATATTGCTCCTCAACTTGATTATTTTGATTTCTTATTGAGTTTTATTGTTTGCATATGCACGGGGAGCCAGCAGTATTGGGGTTCATTCCTCAATGGTTGCCTACTTCTTTTCCTGAGAAGCAATCTCTCAGTGGCTTGGAACTCATCAGGTTCACTCTAGGCTGTTTGGTCAGGAAGCTCCAGGATCCATCTGTCTTTGTGTCCTCTATGCTGGGATTTCAAATGTGTAGCACCACACCCAACTTTTTAAAAAGGGGGGTTCTAGAGACCACAGAGATGACTGTATTGCTGGCTGAGCTATAGTCCCGGTATAATACTGAATGTTGAAAGAATAATTTTATTACCGGAGTGTTTTTAGCCATTTAAAGCATCATTAAGACAGTGAAAAGGAAAGAAAGTATCATTTAAAGTGGAACTTATAGTTCCTTCTTTGGATTTAGCAGTCTCTTCTCCTGTCCTGTACATGTGTTACTCTAAGGAATAAAGTAGTGGCATTGACAGACCATGTATAGCAATGGACTATGTCTCAGTTTATTCTCTTCTACAGAATGACAACTCACTACTCATCTTTCCAGCTGTCTGTCTTCTTCTTAAAAGATCCTGAGAACTTCTCCTCCTTTAGAGACCCATCAGTTTGGTAACAGCCATCAGTAAATGAGTATTGAATTCAGTTGACTGGACTGAATCACATCTCTCCAGATAGTAGTCTAACAACTGACATAGCCATTGCCTACAGCTTGTTTGCTCTGCTTGAAAGAAAACTGGAAAAAAAAAACCTGTCTGATAAATTTCTGAAAAAAAAAACATCAGAGAGCATAATCCAAAAGCATTGACTATGGCTTTTGTCCATCTGTGGGCAGGACATGCGGACAACAAGAACATATACCCACTGAGGCATGAAGCACGGCTTCCCCAGGCAAGATGAGGCGGACGTCTTTGCAAACATCTCTGTTCAGCGTGGGGAGGATCGAGCAGTCACGTGTGTTAGTGAGCGAGCATCCTTGTCAGAGTGCCAGCAGCTGTGAGAGCATTTTTGGCTTTTGTGTATTGCAAAGGGGGTAACAAGGAGAACACTTTGCTTGGAGACAAAATAATGTTGATTTGTAAAGTCATTTGTCAAGCTATTCATATTTTGGGGACATGATACTAAGTAGTAAAAGCTGCTGCACACATTAGCGCTCGCCACAGATTTCCATGTTAGTCAGATTCATGCCCTTCTCAGCTGTGTGACCCGAGCTATGGAAACTTCTCTGGCCATATTTTATCTATCTGGAAATGCGATAATAAGTTTCCGTCCCCCGGTTCTACACAAATATTAAAACCAGGAAACTGATTTTTTGGCATGATGTTGAGAATTTATTTATTTGCTTTTTTCGAGAATGAAACCAGCCTAACGTCTGACTAATTTTAAGGGTGTACTTAGATTGAACATATCAATAGGTACAACTAAGATAAGATTGAAAATATTAACTATTTAGTAAAGTGGTAAAAGTACTCTAAATTCTAGTTTGAGAGCGGAGGCCTCTAACACTGCATTATTTGTTTCATTTTTGTCCTGTAGAGATGAAAAATGCTAGCACTAATATTTCTTCATGATGAATGTAGTTCACAGCCCTTCATCATCTTTGGAGCAAAGGTGGGAAGTGTTCCATGAATCAGAGCTGAGCCTCACATGTCAGTAATGCTTGTTCAATAAAAAGGACTCTTTCAATAAATAACACTGGTGTGGATTGTGTTTTAGTTGTAAAGCTATTAGAACATTTGCTATGTAATCTGTTTTTTTTTGCTTCGAAGTCAAATTCTATCCATTTGTGATAAGTACTTTATTTGGTTTCTGTCACATTTTTCTTGCAGAAATGCCTTACTTTGACTCATGGAGCTAAAGACACAGCCAAATTATATGCACAGCTAAGTAATAGGAAATATTTCTTAAAGATGGCTTTTAAGAAATTGCTAATAAGTTCATGCCCCATTTCCATTAATGTTCTGAAAAATAAGCAAAGCCTATTACCATTTCAAACAAAGTCATTAATTACAGAATTGTTTTCTACAATTTCTTTTCAGTTATATATCTATGATTGAAATAGATACATGTGCACTGTTTAGGTGTAAATTGTTGTTAGAAATATTTCTAAACATACTTTTAAAATTCAGATATTTAAACTATCATATGACTATCATTATATGAATGGCATTTTTCACCCTGCTCTAAGTTAACAATGAAATTCTTTCTTTTGGCAGCATCACTTTCATTTGGGACAATTGTGAGTCAGCACTTTGAATATTAACATTTTTCTCTTCTCATCATTCATGAGTCTAACATAAATGGTGGATAATTCCAAAAAATAAAAGATAATTCTGGGTCCTCAGGATTAGGTCCTAGAATTAGACTTGCCTGAAAGCTGGCTTGCAGACCTGGCCTTGGTCCTCTGCAGCAAGGCTTACCACTCACAGGCTCCGTCATTAGGACTGCAGTGCTTTCCTCAGATTGTCTGATAAGAGACTTTCAACTCAGAATGTCTAGCTGTTGCAATGCCACCTCCTCGTCATGGCTGCTAAAAACACGCAGTCTTTTGTCAGGCTACAGAATGTTCTAATTCCCAATGCAAATCTGGGTGACATGTTTGTTACGCTAGTGGCTATACCTGACAGATCCTATTCTGTGTTTTCCGGGAATAAACACACCACAGCACTTTTGGGAAGTATCAGTTCTTTTATGTGAGCGTGTCCTTTTGTAATTGGAAGAACTATTTCAAACCAGAGTGGATTTGATAAAAAAATAATGTGCAAGGTGTGTTTGTGCAATTGCTAGGGAAAGATCCCTTTGGCATCTGCAGACGCTTTGGTGGGTTGCATGGAGCAGTAAATAAGAGTAAGTGAATTAATTAAAGCTTTCTGCACACTTTGTGTTGGTATTTGTGCTGCACTAGACTCTCTAGGTTCTTACACTATGAATATCAACGTGAAAACAGTTATGTCACCAGCATTCAAATAGTTTATAAAGTTGAACCATTGCAGATTTATGTTTTCTGAATTGTACATCATACAAATTCATAAAAATATTTGGAAGCATGATCAATATTCAATACCAGAGTAGGTATCAAAATACAAAAGTTTTCCTAGAGATTTTAATCTCTATGTTTTACTTACAATGAGATACACTGCCTTTAGTTACCAGTACAGAGGTTTAAATTTAGGTTAGTTGGATGTGAGCAAACCTACCTGAAATGAATTATTGGTCACAATATTTAACAGTGTTGTGTGCTTGACTGTTCACACAGTGTCTCCCGGTAACAAGGTTTCTTGGACCTTGGAGCAGATTTTAGGTCATAATACAGTATGTCCCAAATTCTTTTTGTGTCTTTTTTTTAAGAGGTAAAGGATGGAAAATGTGTGTTAAGCTGATTTCACAACTTTTTGTTAGTTTTGTCTAGTATCACTACCAAGGATAGTTTCAAAGGCAGACCATTAGCATTTTCAGAACTTCAGCAGTGTCTTGAACCACTTTCTTTCAAACGTTACATTTCCCCCACGCTTTTGTATTATTCCTATGGTCTTTATTTTGAGCTGATCATACTTAGTGATCATACACACCTATGATATAAATGTAAATGTGAGAAAAAGATGACAAAACACAGATTAGAACCAAGCGTGTGTCTTCTTAGTGTTTTCCCTGAAAATGTAAAACACACTGAGAGCATGTTAATCTATATTGGGATAACTTGTGCTGGTTCAGTTAATACATTTGAATTCCCTTGCTCAGTACCAAAATTGTGGTAAACATTTACATTTCTATTTTTGGAGGCTAGAGAGATGGTTCTGTGGTTAAAAGTGCTTGATGCTCTTGCAGAGGACCCAAGTTTGGTTTCTAGCGCTCATGTGGTGACCAATAGCTGCTTATAGATCCTGCTCTACAGGAGCTGATGCCTTTTCATAGCCTCCTAAGGCACCTCACACACAGGGCCTACAATCTCCCTCCCCCCATCTTTCTTTCTTGCTCTTTCACTCTTTCTCACACACAGATAAAACAACAGCAGCAATAATATTTTAAAAATAAAATGCATTTTATATTTGCATTTCTTACTATGTGGCTTGTTAAAAGTAGTTTACTGTGTTTCAATTTGGAAATAACTGGAGTATTTCTTCCTGACAACATAACTATCAGGAAGGAAAAGCTTATTGACCAGGTATAAGTGAGGATACTTTTATATCTCACAAACATTGAAAGATTACACAAATTGATTAGGGAAGTTCAGTTTACACATTTTCACTGCTTTGTAAGGTATTAAGATATACAAGCACTAGTCTGTAGTATTATGTGCTACTGTGAAGATGTTTGCTTTATTATATAGTATCTCCTAATGTGCTAAGGAATACCTAGGTTAACTCTTTTCTATTTCACTACTCAATGAATAGCAACAGAACCCTTGCAAGGGTGGCATTTACACGAAGCTTGACAACAGTCATACTTGCCAAAGGTGTGTGCACATGTGTGGTGGTTGTGTGGGGGAGTGGGGGATGACTTTGTACAAAAGCTCTAACTGTAAGGGAAGCCAGTTTTCCTCTGGGAAATTACTCAGAGTGCAATACAAGCATATTTTTTCTAATTAAATAGATTAGTTTATGCCTTTGGCACTTAAAGGAAGTCCTCAGATTCACAGCCTCCTGTGTTGTAAGAATTTCCCAGGTTAATTCTCTGAAAATTAAATCTAGCCTTGTTCCCAATCCCCACTTTGGCATTTTGCCCCCCCCGTCCACTTTTTTCTATTTCTTTTTCCAGTTTTACACATACGGCTCATTTCTTTCTCTTCCTTTGTATCCTTTAGCATCTTTTCTCTTTCCTCATCTCTTCTGCCTGCTAAAATGGGAACAGCTCTCGTGTTTTTCCCTCCCTCCATCTTTGTCGTTGGTTACAGAATACACCATAATCCTATTTCCCCAAAGAGCTCATTCCTGCCCATCTCCTTTGTGCAGCTAACCCTTAGCTGGCCACCTCGAGTAATGTCTCCTTCACAACTCTCCATCCATATGACTGTGCTGTGGACAAGGTGCTTCCTTCCCTCCCACGCCAGACATGATATTGCTTATAGTCAGTCAAAAAAGGTGAATTTAATACTTTTACTAAAGCATTATTAACAAAATAAATCTTTTACTTTTCTTGTACATTACTTCCCAAATGAAGTTTCCCATCCCTCTACCCCTCCCAGCACTCCTAATGTCTCTTTTCTCTCAGATCCATTCCTCCTCCATTTCCCTTCAGAAAGAGTGGGTATTCAAAGGATATTAACTAAACTTGACACAACAAGATGCAATAAAACCATGCAGAAATCCTCATATCAAGGCTGTGTGAGGTAACTTAGTAGGAGAAGGTCCCAAGAGCAGGCAAAACAGTCAGAGATATCTCTCATCCCCACTCTTAGGAGTCCCACAAGAAAACCAAACTGCACAATCATAATATCTATGCAGAGGACCTAGTGCAGACCCATGCAAGTTTCATGATTGTCCCTTTGGTCTCTGTGAGCCCCTATGAAACATGCTTAGCTGATTCTGTGGGCCACGGTCTCATGCTGTCTTTGGCCCCTTTGGCTCCTACAATCCTTCCTCCCCCTCTTTCACAGGATGCCTCAAGCTCCATCTTATGTTTGGCTGTGGGTCTCTGCATCTGCTCCCATCAGTTGCTGGATGAGGCTTCTCTGATAACAATTGGGCTAGACAACAATCTATGAGTATAGCAGAATATCATTAAGTAGCATTACATTGACTTTTTTTTTGTTCAGACTTGTTTGGTTCTATCCTAGGCTGCTGGGCAATCCAGCCTCCAGTTCTGGTCTAAGGACTAAAATTAGAGGTACAGAATTCCAACAGCACCTTTCCATGCACATATCATGCAGAAACATGGTTTTTGCTTTCACTTTGTGTGATGGATTAGAATACATACACAAGACAGATTGCTTTGACTATTGACACATTCAGCTCCAAGGTTTCCTGCCTTTAGGTCATAGTTTAGGTAAGTGCTTTCAATGTGCCTTCCTGGACAGGAGTTCATCTATAACCTCCTGATGCTGAATTTTTTTATTGTCGCTTTTTATATTTAAAACATTTTTGAGATTATACTGTAATTATATATTGATGAACTGATTTTCAGTCCACAATGTGTTTTGAGGTTGCTGTTTCAGAAACGAATTTTGTCAATTCTACACTTTAAAACAGAAAATTGTTTTGAGCAAAAAGGCTGTAGTCAAGGTTAGACGAGGAAGACTAATGCCTTTGTAATTCTGTCTCCTATATATTTTATACCAATCAAAGTGGGCACTGGGTTATTGTATAGTACTTAAAGTCTAAGCTTGAAGGAAAATATGCCAAGAGAAGTAAATGGAAGTGTTGGACGTCTGAGAAATACAGTTTGAGGAAAGACTAAAACTGTTCATTAGAGGTTCAGAGTGTAGGGTGTGAAGCCAAGCTTGGGATCTACCCCTAGGGTTTTCTATGACCAAATTTTACAACCAATATGGCCACAGGAAGTCAGGTTCACATGCCCCAACCTTACCACCAGGGAGAAAATTCTGGGTGGCTTCTGTCAGAACATGCTCAAGAGAAGGATGCATCATGAACAATGCCTTGGGAAACTGTGAGAGTCTCCAGAAAAATAGGCAGAGGACCTTTTTACCTCAGGTGCACTTTGTTTTCTGAATTGTTCTTGGGTGTGATTTCATGCCCACTGTGACAAACATTTACATTTAGTTTATAGGACATGTCTATTCTTGCTGGATGTCAGAAGATAGTTACAGAACTCAATCTTGTCAGCAGACCCTGAATCTGGATATGACCTTCAGTCTTGCTTTCTCACTTTCCTAGATAAAATCTTTACTGAGTGCCAGGCAATTGTGTTTCACTTGGTCTTTCCTGAGCAAGTTCTGGAAAAACACTGCTCAGTCAATATTCTTTAGTCTGTGTTTATTAACATTTATTTGCACATTTTTCTAAACTCAAACAACCTTCATCAGATCATTGCTGCCTTTGTAACATTTATGTATGAAAGAAAATTGATGTAAGATTGTTCTCAGACCCTAGGTCCAGCAGACAAGGCCCGCATAGGTCAGCCAAAGAGTCAACAGCTTAGGGTTTGGGGTTCAGAGTTCTTTCCCTGCCCTGCCAGGCACTAGGGGCAATCAATCCCAACTTTACACAACCCCAAGATTCTTTCCTTCGACATGGTATTTTGTTTATATGTATCTGTTTCACTTTGTGTCTAAGCAAGCCTGTAAGCCTAAGAGAATAAGGTAAGACTAGAAATGTAAACACAGACTCGTTACTTATGTCTAACAGAACAACAGAGGAATATATCATCCCAGAATAAACATGTTTACTTTATATAAGCTCAACAAACACCCCATTTGCTACTGCGGCTGCTCTAGAAAGTTGTGTGCATCAAACAGGAACAGCCCTTCAAGTCCCACATCTCCGTGAAAGACTTCCCTCGCTGCTTGGTTTTCATGAGATTTCTCACCATACTAAAAATCCTAGTGTGAAATATTTGCTTTCTGTCATGAGCAGTTAATAATAAATAATCAAGTCTCTTATGCAGAGGCCAAAGTCACCATTATGCAGCTGCTTAATTTCAGGGGAGAAATGTATCGTTGCATAAAAGTCATGTCCACACATTGTGTAAACAGACATTTATTAAGTACCTACTGCATCCCACACCATGAATTAATTGCAGGACATGGGAAACTGGATAAGACCTCTTAAGGAGTCTATATTCTAGTAGGCATAACAAATCCTTAGCAAAGAAACTATCTCCTGTGGGATGGTCTGATGAGTCACAACTCTATTTACCCAAATTGGAGTCACACAGAACATGTGATAAATAGTATCTGGAGACTTTTTTTGAAGATTCTAATATTGAGTTTTGACTTAATAAATGACAAGAAAACTCATTGAACTCATTGTTTTAAAGTAGATACAAAATGTTATTCTAACGTACAGCTGCAGAAGTATTAAATGTTGTATTGCAACTAAAAGAAGGCCCTCTAAATTACTGCAAGGAAATTCTAGAGAATGAAATTTATTCAAAGAAGAAGAACAGGAGATGAATGTGAACAAACAAGCCAAAGGCACAGTCAAGGAAGGCCTGCACATCATGTTAGAGGAGCTGCCCCATAAATATCAAAGTTTGCCTGAGTGTGCAGATAAGACATCTATCTCCCCAGCAGGACCGCACTCTACGAGGTGAGTAGGAAAATGTCAGAGACCCGAGAAGCCCAGAAGCTCAGGGTCATTATGGGTTACAGAGGGCTTCCCAGGATTCAACAGCTCCTGTAGACACCACAGAACTCCAACTGAAAGTTAAGGTGCTAGTCATTAGTCAACAAATAAAGGAGAAATGTGGTATCAGCTAGATTTGTGAATCAGGGAATCGTTTAGAAGAATTTAGACTGTTATCAGCGAACACCAAGAAAAATATTGGTGAATGCTTACAGATATGTTAGTTTGTAAATGTGTGAATCCTTTTGCTTCCAGCATGGCAAAACTATGCTAGGCATCATTATATTGTAGAATGTTTTCATGTCTATGTGGTGTTGAGGGGTGAGGACACAGGTCAAAGAATCCCAGGCTAACTCCCCCAAAATATTCCAATTAGATTTTCTTTATTATAAGGGACAAACTTATGAAACAGGAATGAGAAGTCCAATGTCAGCTGTGTAGCACGGGAACCACAGAGAGAGCGAACCACTGGGTGGGCCAGTGGTTTTCTCCAGGTACCGAAAGGTCATGGCCTAACCCGGTCCAACCTCTTAAAGACTATTGGCTAACAGAGATTCCCCACCAATGTGCTGTTTGTTTTACCTTGCAGAACTTAATCCTTGTTCACAAGGATTTCTTTCTTAGAATCAATTCCAGAAATACATTAGGTATCCAGTGAGTCTTGTACAGCATTTCTAGAATATGGCTGAATGCCTCTGTGCTGCCTCCTTGCCTTTATTAAATAATCAGTAGGTTTATTCATGGTAATCATTGAAAGTTTCAAGAGATTATTGCTCAGAGAATAAATCCATTAACTGTATCCTATTTTACATAACATTTGGTTCCTTAGGGAAGCCAACTAAAGAAGGTGGCATGGTAATAAGAAAGGAGGAAAAATGTCTGCCAGGGACTCTGAGAGTCCCAGGTCTCAATGTCACCTCTTCCTATGGGCATGGACTCAGTTATGACTCATCTTCCATGAGCACTATTCCGTCTTCATGGAAAAGTCAGACTTCTGGACTCTGGGGCACACTAACAGATAATAGTGGTTGTTGTAAATCATGTGGTATGTAGTCGGGTACAAGGTAGGCATTTGATACATAGAATAATGGTTATTAATAATTCAAAGAGAAACCTACACAATTTTTGCTAACATCCCTGAAAGGCATATAAAACGCTTTGGATAAAGGAAGCACAAGGGCGAAAACTTCTCGTCCAATACAAACCAGTGTGATCTCTCCTTTTCCCTGTTGCTCTAACGTGGGCCCCAATGACCTGTCAATTTGCTCTAAGCAGGTCAACAGCCCCTGCAGTCGTCTGAACGACAATAACATAGAAAATATTTCAACTTCGTTTCTTGGAACATATTTAAACATGACAGACCTTAAGTAAAGAGAGGAACTAAAGCAATGGCAGCAAAGCAGCTACATAAAATATAACAAGGAGCCACCAGGAAGGACGTACCCCAGCGGGGATGCTCCTGGGCTAGGAGCTCTGCCAGGGCAAGCATGGAGCTGCTGACTATAGAATCAACTTTGAAGACATACATTGTATAACATCAAATATTTAAAACATGCTTTTCATTTTCATTTAAAATTCTTTCTGCAAGCTCCCATCTCGTGATCACAACCATTCTGTTTCTACCTTGCTGTTTTTCTCTCTGTGAGCACGAGATACCACTATGGGCAATGCAGTTTTCTTTTTCCTGATCTTCTCTGTTTAAGGGCATTTTTATGTCCATTTTTTGTCATTGATGATTGAAAAATGCTTAAATGACACTTGGATATTTTTCCCTTTCTGCTCAAAACAGAAAGTGCTTACTAGTAGTAACTGCCTATCTTAAAGTCCCCCTTTTAGAAGTCTGTAGTCATCAGAGTGGAAAATAGCTTTCAAAGTTGGAGCTCAGGGGGAAAAGGAGCCTCAGTGCCTCAGTATGGCCAAAGGGCCGGCAGTGTGCAGAGCGAGCCGGTCATTGAGACAGAAGTTTCTGACCTGGTGTTGTGAAGTTCTACAGATGTGCAGACACACAGTGTCAGTCCCAAGTGGACTGGACTGCGCAGCATGAAGTTTTGCAGGTATGTTTTAGAAAGGAAAAGTGATCAGAGAACTAGGAGCAAGCAAGCTAGAGAGGGAGGGAGGGAGAGAGAGAGAAAACAAAAGAGAGGAGAGAAGGAAAACAAAGGGAGGGGAGAGGAGAGGGAATGAGAGAGAAGTTTTCACTTCAGACTAAAGGACTAACTGGCTTGCCTTAGGTGTCCTTTGTTTTGGTGAGGGTCCCAGTCTGTCTGCATACTTCACCCATACATTTCATGCATGAAAAATGGTACTGACTGTTTTCCCGGGCTTACCTCGCTTCAGTTTGCCTGCATAGTGTTCTTTCTACCATCTGTCGCAGACATTGCAAAAATGCCTTAACATTCTTCGCAGGCTTGGAAACATTTTTTTCTTTAATATGTTGAACTTAATCTTCTCCACTTTTTTTTCTATTAAGGTTATATGGAGGTGTCACTTACTTTTCTTTTTCTCTCTTTGCCTGCTGTTCCATTTGGAGACACACTGTCTCCTCGGTCTCTGAGATGTGATGTATTATGCATGGATTAGGGTGAGATGAGCAAAGAACGAGATGGTGAGATAGGAGAGGTCATAGGTTTGAGGACCGCCCATCGATGATGACAGCCTTGACTGGCTGCCCGACTGGAGGTGGCAGGTGCGGTGCAAAGGAGAGCATTCATTTTTCTCCCACCCAGAAGCCTGAATGAAGAGCAATCTTTTTGTTTGTTGCCGTGATGGGTAATTTGGAGCACTTCCCTTTTGCCTGAAGAAATTTGCTATTCTAATCAAAATCTCGTCCCTTTCAACAAACCATTATAAGATACTTATGAAAATAGGCAGCTTCAGATTTCCTGTTTGAATCTGCGTCAGCTTTGACTTTTATGTTCATTTGCAGAATCACATAACTATGAAAGGCCAATTAGCTCTAAGTCCCCAGAAAGTGACAGAATAAATTGCTTTCTTTCTAACAAATGGAGAATAATATTGTGGATGCAGTACAAAAGTGCCCACCCAGAGACTTGAGTTCATTGTTATCAATCTAATAGAGAGCCTCGGGCCTGTCTCTGAGACTCCCGTGCATCGTCCACTTTGCTGCCATGGCTCTGCTTCTGTGTTCAGCTAGGAAATAAGTTTGATCAGTGTCGTGGTCAAGTTGGTTGGTATGGAAGGCATCTCCTACCCTGGTCAAGATGTGCAGAGGTCAGATCAGACAATCCACAGAAGCCCCTTTTGCAGGGTCTGTGCTCATGGTGTTCCGGTGCCTGAGTGAAACACAGTGGACACTTAGGCAGTTCCCTGTAGACAATGGCCGAGACACCGCCGCATGCATGTCAGTAGCTGGGTAGATGTGGCTGGAGACCATGGAACACCTACAGCTTCCAAACCCCAGGGTCTTGCAGATGCAGTGCAGCTTCTTTGAGATGCTGGACATGCACCTCTTATTTCCCCCTCTCTCTCCTCTCCTCCCTCATTAATTTCTTTCATACACTCCCCCAAATGGCTCAGAGCATTTCCACCAGGCTTAGGAAGCTCAGTGTGCCCAGGGGAAATGAAACAATGCTTTCCAGTTGTGAGGGAAGCCAGGGGACAGGATGAAAGCAGTCCTGGAAGAGGCCATGCCCTTGACTCCCAAGACTAGGAGGCAAGGTAGGTTTACTCCTCAGGAGAAAGGTCTCTGGGAGTTTTCTTGTAGTACTCTGGCTGTCCATTTGTCACTGTGCTGTTAGTGTTTTAGAAATGAGGATGGAGCAATAAGTGACTTGACTGATAAGCAATGATTTTATTTTGTTTGCTTCAATACATCAGCCCTGACAGAGAGAGAAATGCCGATTCTGTCTTGCACTCACCATACCTATACCCATATCTGTGTACATGGATTGTGTTCAATCAGTCCTTTTCAAATTAGCACATTTCTTCACAATAGCTGGGTACTTAAGCTGTGACCCAATTTTTGTTGTATA
>LOJH01004059.1:2375-13907 GCA_001685095.1 Ellobius talpinus | reverse complement strand
TCTTTTAGCAGCTGTTGCTCCTTTCTCAACATTCAAATAATTCAAAGACAACACAATAACATACTGTATCCCGACTCTGGATAGATTTTCCATCTTTACATGGCTTTATTTTAAACTCTATTTTTTTCTTTTCTTTTTAATTTTTTTTGAGATAGGGTTTCTCTGTATAACTTTGGCTGCCCTGGAACTCACTCCATAGACCAGGCTGTCCTTGAACTCACAGAGATCCACCTGCCTCTGTCTCCCAAGTGTTGGGATTAAAGGTGTGTGCTACAATATTCAACTTCTCATTCTCTTTTTAAAGGACTTTATCCTTTTTTTTCTTTCCCAAGCCTACATAAACACACTGTAAACTGTTTAGAGGTTTTCTTCATCTTTGAATCTATCTTTACTGTATATCTCTTTTTGTGACCACATGAGTCTTTAATTTTCTAAGTGATAAGGCTAAGATAAAAGCTGTGGCTTTGATGCCTGGATCCATTCCATTCCTTAGCTTTCTGAGAGTCTAGCTTCATGGAAGAGGTACTGGCAGGAGCCATGTTTATTGCCAGAACTCTATTGTGTTTCAAGGTCTGTGCAGCCACCAAGAAGCATGCTGTTGTCTATTCATAAACACCATTTAAGTATTTGCTGGCAGGTCCTCTTAAAACAGGTGCAAGGTGTTTGTAGCTAAAGCTGAGTCAGGAAGCCTCTCTTAAATGAGAGCACTTGCATCTAGCCCACCTGAGAAAATGCTGCTACCAAGAAGTCATGCTTAACTCTGTTCTTTTGTGTCTAGAATTACTTCCCAAACTCTCTCAGGTTTTAGGTAGATTTAGCTATTCACCTTGACACCTTTTGTTGACAGAGGTGTCTGTCCTGCCTTGTCCTGCAGTTGTTCAGTCCCAAAGCAATACAGAGATCTATATTAATTATAAACTGGTTGTCTTATTAGTTCTTATTAATTCTTATTAAGTTCCTATTAGATTCTAATTAATTAATTAATTCTTATTAGATTCTTATTAATTAATTCTCACATCTTAAATTAGTTCATCGTTCTTGTCTATGTTAGTCATGTGTCTTGGTACCTTTTATCAGCAAGACATTCTCATATTGCTTCCTCTCTATCTGGGTGATGACTGCAGACTGTCCTTTTCCTCTTTCCAGAATTCTCCTGTTCTTGTTGCCCCACCTCTACTTCCTGCCTGGTTGTTCCACCTATATTTCCTGCCTGGCTACTGGCCTATCAGCATTTTATTAAACCAGTAAAACTGAAAGAGTACAAGATCATTATCCCACAGCAGGATGGTATCACTTCTTCATTTGGGGTAAAGGGATATGACAGAAAGAGATTATATGTAAGCAGTGTCTCAAGTTTCTATTATTAGGTTAAAATATCATGACCAAAAGCAACTTAGGGATGAAAGCATTTATTTCAACTTATACTTTCAGGTCACAGTCCACCCCTGAGGGAATCTTGAGCAGGAACTGAAGCTGAAACCATGGAGGTACACTCTTTACTGGCTTGCTCTTCATGACTTGCTTAGCCTGCTTTCTTGTATACCCAAGAACTACCTGCCCAGGGGTGGCACCATCTCCAGTGGGCTGGTCCCTCCCATATCAGTTATTAATATAGGAAATGTTCTACAGGCAACTTCATAGAGGCATTTCTCAACTGAATGTTCTACTCCAAGATAATTGTAGTCTGTATCAAATTAACAAAATACTGGTTGGGACAGGTAAAAGATACTCAGGAGTAGGGAGTAGGACAGCATTTGCTATGGCTTCCCAGTTGTAGAATGTACAGTGGCACATGTGGCTAGGTGTAGTGTGCCACTGAGCAACTCATAGTTATCCTTGGAAGCTCTGAAACTTTATGCTTCATTAAACATCATGGGTCTCCTAAGGGTAGGGTCTCTAACCCAATCCAAGGTGGCAAGTAGAAGTAAGATTGTTTTCTATGTGATACGAGAGAGAGAGAGAGAGAGAGAGAGAGATTAATGTGATACCTGAAGTGAATGCAGAACACTTCAGTGTCCCAAAGTTTTCTAATATTTTCTTTATGATATTGTTATCTTTTTGGGTCCCAGTACCTGAAAGGAGCAATGTCATGTTCACTTTTATGCCTAGCATTTTCTCTTATTTTGTAATGGCAAACAAATCTTGCTTATGGAATGATTTTGGTAACAAAGATTGGTAGATCTTCACAACTTTATAGGAATGCACTATTGTGGAATGGATAGTTTTTAAAATACCTATTAACACAGAGTATAAGACTTACATTCTAAGCTTTTGATCTTTTAAAATGAAGTTCATCCAGCTATTTATAAATTAAGAACAAATAATTACATATTTTTTCCATTTTTGATATTTTGTTTTTATTAAGTTTTTTATACAGTATATTTTGAACCTGTTTTCCCTTCCCCAACTCCTCCAAGGTTCTCTTCATTTCCTTACCACCCCAACTATTCTCTCTCTCTCTCTCTCTCTCTCTCTCTCTCTCTCATAACAAACAAACAAGACAGAAAAATCAAAATAAGCAGAAAACCACTAAGACAAAAAATATCAAAACAAAACAAAATCAAACAAATGGTCCAGCAAAACCTTGGAGGTCTTTTTTGTGGTGTGTGTGTGTGTGTGTGTGTGTGTGTGTTTGTGTGAGTGTGTGTGTTGACCAACTACTCCTGGGAATGGGACCAGCTCTGTAATGTGTGTCATATACCCTGTGACACTCCATTGGAGGGGGAAATCCCTGACTTTTCCTTTGCCAACACAGATCAGTTGCAAATAGTTTCTTAGTTATGGGTAAGACTATATGTGGGTTTCCCTCTCTCAGTTCTGGGACTCCTGCTGGCATGAACCTGTGAAGGTCCTATGCATGCTGCCACAGTCTCTGTGAGTTCATATGTCTATCTCTCCTGTTTCTGGAAGAAACTGTTTCTTTGAAGTCATCTACCACATTCATTTTTTAAAAATCTTTATGCCTCCTCTTCCACATAGGGCCCTAAACTTTGAGTGGAAAGTTTTAATGCTGACATCTCATTTACAACTGAGTGTTCCCAAGTCTCTCACTGTCTGCACATTGTTCAGTTGTGGCTCTCTGTGCTCATTCCTATGTACGGCAAGAAGAAACTTCTCGAATAAGGGTTTGGTGAAGCACTGATCTGTAGATACAGTCATGTGTTTTAGGAGTCATTTTATTGCTATGTACCTTTTTAGCAGAAAAATAGGTTTTCCCATAAGCCCATAATTTATCTAGTTTCAGGTACTTGGGTATTTTAATCAATGATGATAGTTATTCCATCTCAGGGAGTGTGACTTAAATCCAATTTTTAAAAAAGTACTTGATTTCTCCTATAACATATGTGCCACTAGTGCAACAGGAAGGTTTCTTCTGTAGGCTATGGGGTTTGTAACTGAGTGCTATTGATAGTCCTTGTAATGATATTAGGTTACAGAAGGACATTTCCTTACAATAATGTATTATCTACATTGAGCATATCCTTCATGAAGATCCCAACCCTGTCTTTTGCTACTGCTCTGTCTTTCTCCCATTGGACCCTTTATTCCCCCTAAACATTTTTGTTTCTTCTTTTTATCACATACAGGATTTTATGACTCTATGTAAAATTTAGTTTACATAAAAATAAAACATAAATGAAAGAAATGTTGTAATATTTGTATTTCTTAGTTTAACTTAATCTGACCAGTGTGATTACTGACGGTTGCATCTATTTTCCTAAAATAACCTAACTTTGCTTTATATGACTAAAACAATTCCAATCTATATAACTTCTACCCTTTCCTTATACCTTCCTCTGTTCATGTGAACTTTAGTTGGATAACAACATCAGTGAATGGGGCTGCAGTGATCATGGTGTACGATGCAAATCCTCTATGATATGTTGATTTGTAGATAACTGGATAAAAATCAAGGAGTGATACAAAGGGATCATAAGCACATATTTTGTTTACATTCCTTCCATCAGTGTATGAGCACTACTTTTTGCTTTTTGTCAGTATTATAACAGGGGGTTTTTTTGCTTGTTTTTGGCTGTTGTTATTGTAATTTTCTTAACAACCTTTGGACAGAGGTGAGATAGACTCTTGGTGTAGTTTTAATTTACATTTCTCTGATTTCTAATGATGGTAAATATTTTGTTTTCATATGCCATTTGTATTTAATCTTTGAAGAATTTTCTGTTTATTTCTTTAGACTTTTTATTGAATCAATTTCTTGGTATTTAGTTAATATATATCAAAAATATCTAGACTTTGTGTAGTCTAGATATCAAAGAGCCATCAGATGTACAGCTAACAAAGATGCTTTCTCATTCTGACCCTTCTCTCTTCACTCAATTAACTGTTTCCTTGACAGTGCAGAAGTATTTAGTTTCATGAGGTATCATTTGTCTGTTGTTAGCATTATTTTTAGGGTAACTAGAGTCCTTTCCAGAAAGTATTTGTCTATGATTGAGTCTTGAGGCATTTTCTCTATTCTTTATCTTTTCAGAGTTTCAGGTCTTACATCACAGTATTTGATCCCTTTGAAATTTACTTTCATACAGGTTCTAGTTTCATTCTTTTGCAAGGGGAAATGCAGATTTCCCAGCATCATTTGTTGAAGAGGTTGTTTTTTTCTACAATTTAATTTGGGATCTCTGTCAAAAATAGTTGTAGCTATATGCATTTATATTTGGGTCCTTTATTATATTTAACTGAACTACATGCCTGGTGTGTGTGTGTGTGTGTGCATGCGTGCGTGCGTGCGTGCGTGTGTGTGTACGTACATGTGCTGATAGCATCCTTGGGACCTGAATGGTAGCAGGAAAGAATTTACTCCTGAAGCTGTCTTGTGGCTTTTACATGCATGCCAAGGCTTGAATTCAACTCCCTAATCATAAACACACACACACATAAAGAACTAAAACAGCATCATACTGTATTTATTTAGAATAAATACACAGAGGGAAGGGTTTTCATGGCATCTCTCAACCCTTTCCTGCTGCTGTGCACAATGCTTGCTCCTAACTCCTCTCTTTCTGCTCTTTAAATCTATTACTCAATGCGCAGTGCATATTTTCTGGTTGTCTCTCTTGAGCCAAGCTTCCTGATATCTGTTATTGGTGCTTCCTCTCATTGAATGGAAAAGTTTCCCCAAACCTCAGGATGGACTCTGAATGTTTTCTTCAGTTCTGTTTTGCAGTGTTCTCTCTTTTTTTGGCTGTTAAAACTGGTAGGCAGGCATTGCCTGACTCTTCTTAAAGCTCTCATTCAACTTTCTCCAAAGGAGATTAGTCCCCCGATATTCTAGCAAGCTATGACTGCAGGTATCGGTCATCTTCCAGAAGACAGGCTTAAGAATATTTTTTATCATTCTTCAGGTGAAGAGAATACTAGAAATACAATAACTTCTCCCTATATTATCTTAACATTTCTACAGTCTGTGGCTGATATGCTGACATTAACCTGAGACCCGTTAGGCTCATTTTAGCCTTCGATCCTGTCTGGGCTGACAGTGGCCTTCACCCTGGAAAGTTCATTGCATATTCTCACTGGGACTGAGTTAACCCAGGTTTCTCTCAACAGTTTATAGCAAGAAATTAAAGTCACCTGTTGATGTCGTGCATTAGTGCTGCTGGCTTGCTGCTTAAACCTCTAGGATCAGTTTAAGCTCCAAGAGATGAACAGGCATAAATATAAATGTATTTTCCAATCTACCATTTTACAAAAACGTTGTAGAAATAATTGAGAATTTCTTTCTTTTCCCATGATATCTAGCTTTTGTTGTACTTGGCTTTATAAAGTACAGACATGTCTACACAGGAACAAACATTGATGGGGGCTTAATTCATTTACTCATATGTTTCTTTATCATTAGGAGTTTTGCTCTGGTTGTTATTTGATTCCCTGTTAGGGAAAACTTGTCCTGTGAAGACACTGTTGTAACCCTGAGAGTGGGCCAAGGTAGCAGAAATTTCTTCTGTCTTTCGTGTGTTGTTTCTTCCAGAGGCTATGGTGCTGCCTCCTGCGATCTTCCGGAACCTCAGGAATTTAAGACTATTTCCAAGGAGATCCACTGAGTCTGCAGCACTTGACACCTTGATAAATGTTTAAGCTTTAAGGCTTACTCAACAACTATTTTCTCAGAAACTCCACGGTTCAGCTCTTCTGTCAGATTTTAATATGTTTTCTTCTTTCCTGATAATTCTGAGAATCAGCTAAGTTTAAGAATCAGTGGTCTATCTCAGTTCATATCCATTTATTCTGCACATAGTAAGTGTCTTTCAAAAATTCATCTTCTATGTAACCACGAGGGTCAACTGTGTGAGCCTCTAGTTTGTTCAAGGGACCCGCATGTGCAATATGCTGATAGAGGAACTAAAACTTGTAACTGGCATATGCTGAGAATACCATGTTATACCACCATATCTTGGAAGACTATGGAGAAAATAAAATGAAATTGAGTCTTCTGTGCTCTCATCCTGGGTTTTCATCGGTTTAGACCTCTATTCCCCTTTCTCACATGTTTGTGGATGGCTGTGTATATATGTATGTGTCCATGTTCATGTGCGTATGTGTGTACAGTGGAGTATATGTGTGTGCTTTCGCGTGGATGATGAAGGGTAACCTTGGTGTCGTTTCCAAGATGCTGTTCCCAGGGTCTCTTACTTTCCTGAAACTCACTAATAGGCTAGGCTGACTTGCCAGAGATCTGCCTAGTACTTGTTCTCTGCTTGGGATTGTAAGTGCATTCTACTACACCCAGATTTTCTTTACATGGGTTCTAGGAATCTAATGCATGTATTTTTGCTTGTAAGGCTGGCTCTATACTGCCTGGGTTATCTTCCAAATCCCACCTCCATTGCTTTTCTGTGTTCCATCATACCACAGAATCATCTGTCCCCTTTACCCACACCCCTAATAATACTGATGCAAATTTTTGGGAAGGTTCACTCCTCTCCACCTTCCTTAAATTCATAATTCCATCCCCTTCCCCTCTCCCATTCCAGCCCACTCCATCCGTCCTTAGTTTTGATTTCTATTTCACTTTCCTAACAAGTTATATCTGTTCCCTCAGTCCCTGACTCTCTACCTACCCTCTGTGGTTCTATGTACTGTAGCTTGGTTATCATTGACTTCACAGCTAGTATCTATATATAAGTAAATGCATGCCATATTTATCTTTCTAAGTCTGGTATGCCTCCCTCAGGATTCTTTTCTAGTTCATTACATTGGCCGGCAAATTTAATGATGTTGTATTTTTTACAGCTGAAAAATGAATAATACTCCATTGTGTAAATGTACTATATTTTTATTTATCCATTCTTTTGTTGAAGAACATTTAGGTTGTTTCCAACCTCTGTCTGTTATAACTAGGACAGCAGTGAACATAGTTGAGCAAGTGTCTCTGTGGTAGGATGAAACTTCCTTTGAGTATATGCCTAAGAGTGGTAGAGGTGGATCTTAAGGAAGATTGATTCCTATCTTCCCGAGGAATCACCACATTGATTTCCACAGGAACTGTTTATTTACTATACCTTAAGGTAGTTATTAGCAAATATGAGAATAGATACATTTTATAATACTACTAGGCATTAATAATCTGTCCTGTGATGTCATAGGATATCTGGTAATGCAAAAACTTTGTCTAAGTCACTTTTGAAGTATTTCCTTCTCTTTTTGAAGTATGAATATTGATAGTATGTTGAGCATCAACTATTCTCTACATGTCTTATGATATTTTAAATTCTCATGACATGTTTCATAGCAGACAACAGCATATTCTTTCCCAGGATAAACATAGATAGATCAGTAGTTAATTTTAAGAGATACTATTTATGAAAGAATTATCATGGACCAGCACTGTATTTATTATCTACAGATGTATGTAGTATAAAACTACATGATTTTAAACATTTTTGGAAAAAATGTAGTTCAAAGAGCAAATTTGCTCAAGATCACATGCCCTATATTACTGTATTAGTGAGGGTGGCAGGGTTCTCTGGAGGAACAGAATGAACAGAATGAATGAATATATATGTGGGTTTTATTAGAACTGGGCAGACAGGCTGTGGTCCAACTAGTCTACCATGGCTGTCTACCAACAGAAATCCATGAATCCTGTAATTCTTCAGTAGACAAGTCTGGGTGCCTCAGCTGGTCTTCTCTATACACTGGAATTCCAAAGAAGGAGACTCTAATGCCAGTGAAGGAGTGAACTTGCCAGCAAGATTGAAATAAGCAGCTAGAGAGCCAAAGCTCCCTTCCTTCAGGTCTATAGGCTGACACCAGAAGGTGTGGCCCAGAATAAAGGCATATCTTCCCACCCCAAAAGATCTGGATTAAAGGGAGATTTTTTTCCATTTCAAATAATTTTTTAAAAAAGTTCCTCACAGGTGGGCCCAGCCACTTGGGTTTTAATTAATTCCATCCAAATTGCAGTCAGTTTGATTGCCAAGAACAGCTACCACAGTAACCAAGTTGAGTTCCATCTCTGGCTGACAATGGAACCCTTGACATTCTGCCCTGCATGACTGATAAACACGTCCAGATTCTATGCAAGCAAATGCATTTTTAGTTTTATCAGAAGTATATGGCTACATTTGGCTTTACACTATTTGGGGTTGAGTTAGTTTTGTCCCATTCTCATGACAATACCACATACACTGTGCCTTTGAAGATTCTGAGCAACATCTATCTGTGCCTTTGTCCTCCCTAGGCTGATTAAATTCTGATGGCAGGGTTATTCTTGCCTCACTCTTCCTTTTTATTCTCGGACAGCTGTGGCAGTAGTTCAGCGTCATGGAACACAGTGTTACCTTGAGCTGGTTATGGCAGCATCCAGAGGGAGAATGTACTATTGCTAAACCCAGTGGCACAAGCCAGTCTTCTCGAGATGTTGCTCAGTCCAGGGTCAATGGTCTATATGATCAGTCTACTCTGGAGGCCCCTTGCTGATTCCAGCAGTTCATACATGAGCACTCATGCTAACAAGGGGGCAGGCATCAAGAAAGCTGAGACTCCCCGGTCATAGAGTGATGAGAAATTATGCAACAAATTGAATGCCCTTTTATGGCTATCCTGGGTCTGCATAGTTACTGCATGACTTACTAGTTCATAGTAACCAATGGGATACAAATTGGAAAGAAATATAGCAGATACTAAGTGAATATATGCCATCAATTATTTTTTGTAGGAGACATTTACAGATACCAATCCTATTAACGACCATTATAAACTTGAAGTCTAACTACTACTATATCCCTGGAAAGAAGGTGGGGATTTTTAAGCTAAAGATGCCATTAGAGTCTAAGAATTTCTATTTTGATCTGGTACCTTGATCAGGTTTGTTTTCTCTGACAATTAAAGAAATAGCAAGAAAAAAATTCAGACACAGAAGGTAACAACAACAGGTCACAAACTATCAAAAGTGAAGACACACATGCAGACACACAGACACACACACACACACACACACACGGGAAATGTGGTGGAATATATACAGAGAAAAAGACTCCCCATAAAGTGGGAAGAAGATTCAGAAACAGAAACTATTTATTTTTCTGGAGGGCTGGATGTGGGGGGAGATTGGGTTGGTGTGGGGGGTGGAAGCTAACTGCTTTGGGGTAGCCTGGGACATGTCCATTTTCCCTCACTTTGGACTGATCAGGTTAAACAAAGATAGGGGAGCATCTACACCAGTCAGCCAGAAGAGGAGTCCTAATAGAAGGAGAAAGAGCATGCCAAGCTTTTATCTCATGTCAGAAACATGAAGAAGAATCCAGAAGCTCACTATCTTTATTATTCACCCCTGGTTCCTTACCCTGTCTGTCTGCCTACCTGTCAGGGGTTCTTTGTAACTTCTAATCAACCACTTCTAGATTATGGGGACTTGTAGAAATGTTCCTGATTTTATAGTTCAATAAATCTGTGAAAAAGAGAAACCTGAAGCCATAGCAATTTAGTAGAATTTGTGTGAATCTTTGCCTTCCGAAACATAGTGCATTGCTATAACTGTGTTAAAGCTAGCGTGTAAACTACCTGAGTGTCTCTAAGGATATTAAGCAAGGTTCAAGGATATCGTAGGTTGTTTTCCTCCACATTAAAATATTATACCTATATGTTACGTATTTTAAATGTGGAACAAGAAAATACTTAACCCTCTAGTCACACCACTTTCATTACAAAGATGATGAACTGCATTGTGAAAATTTACACAACTATACAATGAACTTTGGTCATATTTGCCCTCTCAAATTCCTCTGTGTTTTCCGTTTATCCCTGGCTTCCATCCTTTTCCCAATAGTCCCTCTTTAAAACCAAATTTACAAATTCTTCTCCAGGGTCTAGTCAGGTGATTCCTTGTGATCTTCCTTTCCATAAACCCTCTCCAGACCTCTAGATCTAGCCTAGATCCCACATCCAGGACACACTGAATACTATGTAGCAAACTTCTAGCCTTCTTCCAGAGCCTGCAATGACTAATTCTGACGCACAGATCTCTCTAACACCCTGTCCAGCTTCTCCAACCAGACAGATCCTGCTTATTCTTCTCAATGGTCTAGCCTGGTGAGATTGCCTGATTCTTTCCTCCACACACCCTTCCCAGCACACAGATTTGTCCCCAACTCCAGGCTTGGGCCAGGATATACAATCCTGCACACAAATCCATTATCTGATGCTCATGTGACTTTATTCTACCAAAATGACTCCTACATTTTCTTTTCTGCCTCCACCTTCTCTGTCTACCAGAAACAGAATTAACAAAAGAAGTCTGCCTGCCAACATCTCACCACAAAATATACAAAAGTATGGAAAAACAAAACAGTACCCCCAAACCTACAAGTACTATGGAAATGTTTGCAAATGAGGATGACCTAGATGAACCCTAGAATGTAGTATTAAAAGGAACCATCATAAATATCAACAAAGAATTCATGAAATTTAAAGAAACAATTTAAAGAAATTGTTCTATGAACCTAAAGAGAAAGAATTTAAAGAGAAAAAACAAACAAATAAACAAACAAACAAATGCTTGAGTGCTTCCCAAAACACAAATGCAAGGTAGATGAAAATAATTCAAAGAATCCAGGATTTGAGAACAGAATTCAATAAAGAGAGAGAAACATTAAAGAGGATTCAATCTGAAATGGAGATAGAATTTTAAAAACCCAACAAAAGAACCAGAATACTCAAAGCCAAGATTTTTAAGTAGAATGAATAAAGCAAAAGATATAAAATTGGGACTTTAAAATAAGCTATCTGGATGAAATAGAAAGCATTATGAAAATTAAAAAACAACATATAGGAAAGGAACATACATGCATTGTGGACTACCATGAAGTGATCAAACTTTCAAATGTAAGAATAAATGAGGGAGAAGAATCAAAGGTAAATGACATAGACCAGGTCTTGAAGTTTTCCCAAAATAAGGAAAGATAATTTTATACAGATAAAAGAAATAAACAGAACTCCAAATAGATAAGAGAAAAAAGAAAGGAAGGAAGGAAGGATGGAAGGAAGAAAAGAAAGAAGGAAAGAAAGAAAGAA
>LOJH01004058.1:9147-37241 GCA_001685095.1 Ellobius talpinus | reverse complement strand
TGAATGAAGAATATTTGAACTAGATTTATTGAGGAGTTCAAAAAGTAGGTTTTCCTTTTGGTCCCTTTCTGGGTAAAGGCTGGGTGGACAAAAGAGTTAATTGTGTATATAAAGAGTAGTGTTCCCTTGAGCTGTTCCCCTGGAGCAATGGCGAGTAGCCTTGCACCCAAGAAGGACACGGAAATAGCTAAAAGTTAGTCCAGCAATCACACATTGTGTGACAATGACAATGGAAGCTGCTAGACATGGGATGAAAAGTTCTCATCCAATGGGTACAGATGAATGACTATGAAAGATGTATGTCCCCTTCCTCTCCTGCTCCTAATTCTTGGGGTATCTCTTGACATTGTAGAATTTAAACACAGTAATTGCAAATAACCTTTGGTGAAAGGGGAGTGGCTTCAATTGTCTGAGGAAACTCTGGCTATAAAATTGTTTCAAACTGATTGTCACTGGGCCTTAGCATTGATGGAGCATAGACCCTCAGTGATGCCTATTAACTATTTTTCACTTGTATTTATCCAGTAAACAGTGTATTAAGACAGAGGTTAAAATTATTACCTAAAAGGGATATGTGATGCTTATCAAAATTAAAATTTTTTCACACTGTCTTAGTCATAACAACCAAGATCTCTGACATCTTTATTATATGCAAGCATATTAAAAATGGAATTACATAATTTTCTAGAATTTTATTTTCCGATTTGGGATTCAGTCCTACAGAATACAATTTCTATGTATCCAAAGAACCTAATTAGTCTGACTAAAAGTATAACTAACATGAATGACTATTGACTTATATTACTTAATACCTATATAAGTTAAGGATTAAGACTTCATATCAGAATATTAAAAAATCTTTAAACAACTGTGCAGTTGACCTCAAAATATAAACAATGTATAAATATCTTTATCAGAGGTAGAAATATATAATGCAATATGACAAATCTATCTTAAAATTATATCAATATACAAATTGTCTTAAACAGAGGTAGAAACATACATGCATACAATCTGACAAAATAACTTAGTATAGGTGTACAAATATTGTAAACAGAAATAGGAGCATATTCAATAGAATAAATATAATTTGAACTTGTATCAATATACAAAAATCTATGGCAATATAAATTGTCCATAAATAATAGCTCACAAGTATTCATTCTATTACTCATTATTATTATTATTATTATTATTATTATTACTTGTGTGAGTAAGTTTGCATTAATCTACCTATTATCCCACCCAATTTTCCCTCTTTTTTTGAGATCTCTCAGCTTACATAATTTCCACCCTAATCCCCAAATTTATACGAGTAATAATTAATCCCTAAATGGTTTCCCGAACCGTGAGGACAAACTTTGTGCTTTCAGCACACTTTCAATCAATAATCAATCAATTTCTGCATTACCTTGTGCAAGAGGAACTGGTAGACTTGTATGGGATCCAATGTGTGTTATGTATATGGGATAAAGCCTATTCCTGATTATATCTTGAACCTGAATGAATAATGAAGTCAATTCTATATTATCTGGTATAAATTCAGTGGTTTCCAATGTGCAAGACAACTCTTTCTATATATTATGAATCAGTAACTATATTGAGAGGTTCTTCTTATTTCTGATTTATTTGCATCAGTATACAATGTATGGGCTCCAGTTATCAGTGGGTGCATCATGCACAATTCTTGTAAGAATCTAAGTAGTTATCTTTATAAGGTTAATTCTATCACCTTCAAGATAATTGCTATTAATTTTCCTAAAAAATTAGCACAATCTCTTTGTCATGGTTCATTGTCTTCCAATAATTTTTTTAATTTCATCAGTAGTAAAAGGAACTATAATCTCTGCTGGGTCTATATCTACTAGTTGATGAATTCTCAGATTTCCTTTTATAATTAATTCAGAGACTTTTTCCACATAAGTGTTTAGTTTTTTACTTGGTTTATGTGGTAAAAAGATCCATTCTAACATAATATCTTCCATCTGCATTAAAATTCCTGTAGGGGAAATTCTGGAAGGCAATATGACTAGAATATATTCAAGATTTGGATTCACTCTATCTACATGTGCCTCCTGTAATTTCTCTTCAACAACCATCAATTCTTTTTCTGCTTCAGCTGTTAATTCCCTGAAATTATTTAAGTCTGAAGGAATGTTAACCTTGGTATTCCATTGCTACAATAGGTCATGGCCCCATAAATTCACTACAGTATTAGCTACACATGACATCAGCCTTCCTTTCTGTCCTTCTAGCTCTAAGCATTCAACCCACCTTGTGCTTTGTTTTACTTGAGATAGGGTTCCAATTTCTAGGAATTGAATATCTGCCTCTTGAAGAGGCCAATCTGGATGCCAAGATTCTGGAGTAATGATACTCACATCTGCACCTGTGTCTAATAATCCCTTAATTACAATGTCATTTATACACACTCTTAGCTTTGGTCTTCGATCATTTATAGAAGTCTGACATACATGTTTCCTTTTTCCTATTGGAGTTTTTGATTCATCCTCCATGTCTATTCCGTCTTCCAGAACAGTATGGTTTTTTTTATAGTAGGCACTGGATTGTTTAATTTTCCTGGTGAGATATGTTCTCCATCGTGACTGGGAATGACTGGACCTTGTTTAATATCAGGGCTGGCTAGAGGCCCCCAAGGAGTATCCTGGTGGTATTGGGTTGCCTTGTCTGTCTCTTGTCGACTTACATTCATTAGTTCAATGTTGGTCTTTGACACATCTCCTATATATACTAGAAGGTTGGGTCCTTCTATCCTTGCCATTCCTAGAGGAGACTTATTCCTAGGAATTCCTTGCCCACAGTCACTTCTTAGATGTCCTGTTCTACCACAGTTAAAACATTTGGGATTTTGGTGTCTCCTCATGCCATTGGAAATCACTTCTCCTACACATGCCTCAGTACTATAGTCAAATGTTTCAACATTCCTTTTATGCAAGATCCATTAATCTATGGGTGCTGATATGACCTTTAAAGGCTCAATGATCTTTTTATATTCTAAGTTGGAATTTTCAAAAGCCAAGGATTCAATTAGTACATGTCTAGCTTCAGGGTCTATCACTCCTACTTGTACAGCCTTAGTTGATCTTTGTAAGAATCCAGTAAAGGGTTATCTCTATTTAACCCTAATATATGACTCAATCCTCATTCATGGTTCCAGAATTCTGTCCCAAGCATTTAAAGCTGCTGTGCTACGTAGGGACAGTGTTCGTTTGTCATAGCAAGCCTGTCCCTGAGGATCAGAGTAATGACCTTCACCAAGAATTTGATCTTGGGAAGTCTCAAATCCTTTTTGCTATCCCCTGTTGCTCTAAAATGTTTGCCTCTTCTCTCCAATAACAATTCCAAAGCTGCTGAGGTGCATTTTCTATGACCACTGAGATCAATTGAAGCCATTTGTATGTGGTAGCCTTATTGCTTAAAGCCCATATAAGAAACTATTGCTAGTTTTATCTCTTTTAGATTGCTCATATGTATTGGTTCCCATGTATATTTGTTTACTACCTTAGGGTACTTTGTGCCAGATGTTCTTTCCAAGGAAATTACCAAATATGGAGTTGAAACTGTGTAAGTCATCCCGTTGTCTTACATGTACTGATGAGACTAAATCCTGTTCTTATACCTTCTGTCCCTGCTCATTAATTTCAATAAATTCCTCAATCTTTTCAAATCTTTTTACTACTACCTTTTGTAAAATCTGAATCTCCTGTCCAGTGTTCTCTTCTAATGCCCTCACTGAGGATTACAAGGTATGAAACTTGTCCAGTAAAGATAATGTTTCATCCTTGAACATAATTTTGACTCTGTGCATATTACCTTCCTGGAGAGATATCTTACCCATAACTTGTCAACAAATTCTGATAATTATATTCAACAGCACAAATTCTTTAAGATAATTTTGTCATATTGATGCTATCCCTCTCCATAGTACTGAGCCATTTTTAATGAGATAATACTGAAAACAAAACTAATTCCTAGAATCAAATAAAGGGATGTAGAACAAAGATCATGTAAGCCTTGCAGAATACCTTCCATAGTATAAACAAAATAATTATTGAACTCCTGGATGTTATCAGTAATTTTTTGTAGTTTTTCAGATCTTACCTATCATAAGGCAATTATAATGAATTCGAGTAGGTGTAATAATTGTTATCAGCCAGCAGGTGTTGCATTTGCAGCCACGTGGCAGAGAGACGCTAGTAGCAGTGACCAACATGTGCTGCTTACTTAGGTACTGAAAAATATGCTTTTTTACCAAATTAAGAACAGTTATTAAGGCAATCAAATGATTCTGAGAGTTGGGGCCCAGAATAAAGAAAACCCAAAGTTTTCTGTCAGTGCAAGTTGCAGACTATGTGCACCGCAGGGATCACAGTCAGCAGTGTGAAGGCTGGTGTGTAATGCACAGAGAGGCAGCATGTGGGTCGCTAGCCAGGGAGCACTGAGCAGTAGCTTGTTGCGTCTGAGGGGCAGCTAGATCCACAGATGGGAGAGTCAGTGCCCAATGCACCACATGGCTTGTGGACTGATCCCAAAAAGTGTGGGCTGGTCCCCACATTCGGGTGCCAGATGATGATGGAAGTTACAAAATAATCCCACACTAGTTAAGAATTATGTATAATAAAGGGTTATTTATTTAGGGAAGACCCACAGATCACTGTCCTAGATCACAGTCCTCTGCACTAACCGGGAACAGGAACAGAGTCTAGCAGCCAGAAGTGAGAGCCAGAAGCAAGAGAGCAAGCGCACACTTTACAGCTGCATTTATATTATGAGACCACACCCAAGTGGGCTGATATCTTAAAGGCTGTTGGCCAAAGGAGCTCCCACAGCATAGTTCTTTGTTCTTTCCTCTTTTAGTCACCATAGTGGCTGATTTTTTTTGTTGATGTTGTTTACTCTTGTACCACTAGACATTTAAACAGGACATACAAGCATCAAACAAAGGAATAAATGCATGAATGAATAAAACATCACACTGTACCTTGGCTTTGAACTAATGTGCTCTCCCAGGTTAATTGGTTTGAGGGCAGCAAGGAAACAGGATTGAATATGAAAATAGAATGGGAGGCTATTTGAAGAAGGGAAACAGATAGAGGAAGCCAAGGAGCACAGGTAGGGAAGGGGGTAAATTAGACCAAAGCACACTGACGTATCTGTATGAAAATGCCATGGATATCTATTACTAATGTAAAAATTAATAACAATGAGAAAAGGCCACTTGACTATCTTCTCAGGGATAAAGGGGCCATATCTGTGTGGTTCCCTGCTGTCTAAACAAGTCCTCACTTGGGCTATCCTTGGGAATGAAATAAGGAAGAAAAGAGGAAGACTTAGGACTGGGGGTGGGGAGTGCTAACAGATACGTGTCTGAGATACTTGGCTTTTTTTTAGGCACAGTTTAATACAGTTCACAGTGTCTATCTTTTGTCCTTTGCTGGGCATTAGAACTTTGGCAACGGTTAACTTGAATCTGAAACATTTCTAGGTCACAAATGAACAGAACAATTCCAAAAGGTTGTTCTCCCAGGTGGTAGGAACATAGAATGCTAAGGAATGAACTGGAAGAAGGGAGCACAGCTTCATGGCTTTGAGAGAAAGGGCAAAATTTGATTGTCTTATGTTAGCATGTTCTTGGACAATGGGGAGCAGTTTTGAATGAATTCCAGAAACTGCCACTTGTTACTAAAACCTGAGAAGTTGGTTGAAGATAAGGAAAGCTTTGTTACAACTTCTGATTGTTAAGCGAGGCCTCATTTGTATCTTCTCTTCAAGAGTTCATTTCAGTCCAGAACTTCCTTGTTCTCAAGGCATTTGTAATTTTCTCTGTCTATATAACTTGGGGGAGATTAGGGTTAGTGAGTCAAAATAGCTGCTGCTTTAATAGGCCCCTTGGTAGTGAAAGCAGGGCTGTGGGTATATTTTTCGGCCAGATGGAAGGCTGCGACCAAGAGAATTACTCGTGACCATAATCTGTTTTGTGTAACAAGAAAGGACTGGAGGAAACATGACCTGCCTTCCCACCCTAAGTTCCTTTATGCTGTGGTCTTTACTATAAAATAGCTAAGACAAGTATTTACAGAGCTGAACCAAACTTTATTTTAAAAAAAAGTGTAGGGGAGGCAAAAAGTCAAACATTTTTGAGAACAGAGGAAAAAGGAGGCACGTAGACAACAAGACTGACAAATTTAATCCTGAGATGTGGGTTCTTGTTTTTAAAGGAACCAATATTTGTTTGTCTTCTGCATCCAGAATTTAGGTTCACAGAAGTCTTTTGGGAGCAACAATCATTTTCTGTAAGGCCCTTCTTCCTTCCTCAGTCAGGCTGCCCTGGCACAGACCCATCACTTGGGTTCTTGGACTGCAAAGAGAACAAGGGGCCCTTCTTTGATCTCCTGTTCAGAACAATCAAGTCTGGACAAGTTGCAGCTTGAGCCCGTCTCTGGTCTTGAAAGGCTGCTTTTCTCCAACACCCTTTCTTCCAGAAACTTCTCCCTGGTGGGAGCTAGGACAGTGCAAGCTGTGCCTACTATAAAACGTGTCCACCATGGGACAGTTTTAGGGAGTTGCATAAGTCAGTGGTTGTGTGCTTTTAACCACAATTCCCAGGAAGCCCTGACCAATTTTTAAAATATAATCTCAGACTTGGAAAAGGATCCCCATGGCCTCTGCTAATTGCTGGGTGCAATCGCCTGTCATTTGAAGGTGCCGCTCACATATTCCACTTCTGGGAATTACATTTTGGCTGACTTTCACATCTCTGAAAGGCAATAGGGGGAAGAATTCACTAGGCTTCCCTGTCACTGTAAAGATCCAATCAAAGCTAGCTGTCAGTCAGAAATGATTAAAGAGGAGAACTGCCTCATAAAAGAGGGCGGCAACCATTCATCCCCACAGCAGCAGGGAGAAGACATCACTTGCTGGAGCCATGGTTCTTGATTCCTGATGATTCTTTGTTTGATAGCCTTTTATCATCTTTCTGTGGACTTAGGGATTTCTAGTGGGCTGTTAACTCAAGTTCGTCCATTAATATCATTTTCCTAAATCCAAGGTCCCCATTTCTGCTATGTGTCTATTTGGTTGACCAGTTGACTCAGAATTGTTATTTAGTCTTGCATCTCATCATTTTGTTACTTTTTCTCCCTTCTGCTTTTGTTAATGAGTCTTCACTGGGAATCCTGTTCTGAACTGTGCTGAACTTTTGTACATCACTCCCCTTTGCTTCAGCTCTTTAGGGGTCAGACTTTCCTCAACAATATGCTATGCATTTTTAAATTCATGTTCTTGGTGTCACATCAGACCATAACAATTACTTTGATCTGTATCCATTTTGTAATTTTCCCTATATAGTTTATTCAATAAGTTATACAATGCCTTGTACATTCTGCGGCTAAATGATGTAAGTAGTTAAGAGTAGAGAGTTTTTAGAATTTCTCATATTGCCTTCTTTAACCCATTCTACTGCCATTACCATGTGTCCAATCTGATGTTTACTCTTCCAGATCTTTCTCCTGTCCACACAAAAACACCATAAACATATTGTGTTTGTTAAGGCTTGTTATTTGATTACATCTGGGACAAACTCAAACCCCAGCAGCTAGGCACACCTGTAAGGAGTTTTCTTGATTGGATTATCTGAGGTAGAAAGATTTACTCTAAATCCAGGAAGATTATTTGAGGTAGGAAAATCCCCACAAATCTGGATCATCTGAGATCTGAAGACCCACCTTAAATCTGGACTAATATACACATTTACATTCAACATTTTATGCATTTTTGACAAGAATTATATTCTATTTTGTCCATATATTTATAGTGGAGTTGTTTCAGGTATTTCTTTAGCTCAAAATACACTTTGTAACATTAGCTTTGGCACCAAAATGAAACATAATTTTGAACCAGAGAGTGGCTCAAGGGATAAAGGTGCTTGCTGGCATGTAGATGATTGGAGTTTGATCTCCAGAACTCATGAAGAAAGGAGAGAACCAACTCCCAAAAGTTCTTCTCTGACTTCTACATCCATTCTGTGGTATGTATGTCACACACGTGCACAAATAAATAAAAAAGACATAAATAAATAAGTAAATATAAGATAACCTTGGAGATAGGGTACAGCTCAATGTTAAATCATATACACAACATACTGAAAGCGCTTGAGATGTTCCCAGTATTGAAAAAGCAAAACAAACAAAATCCTCCAATACTAATAAAATAGTCAGTACAGTAACTCACATCATGGGTCTATCATAGTTTATTAAGTCGTGGCTCACTGTTGGATGTAACTTGTTCTCTTGATTCTCTTTCCTCCTTTGTGACGGGGCTCTAAGACCTTTATGGTCTGCATTAATGGTCTCTGATGCCTTTGGGCTCTAGCTATATTTCATTCACGTGGTACCAGTAGGAGACTGACGAGAAAGTAACAGAGAAGTCAGGGTATTTTCCCCGTTGACTCCCTTCCTGCAGGGCCTGAGATGGCTGAATGTATCCAGGGAAGGAGGACAGCTCCCTGCCATGCAGCCCTCAACATGTATCAACCCTTTCCAGTTCTAAGAACCACTTACATGTCTGACACTTTCATGCCCTGCTGGTGATGAGGTCTCGGTTCATGCTGTTGGCAGGCCATGGATGTGCCTTATACCTTCTGAACTTTTCTTAACCCAAGTCCTCACTGTCTATTCTATAGGACAATTCTATTGTTGAACTCTCCTGAGTGATTCAGACTGAGTGTTATTTCTATCTCCTGTTCTTCCTGTGAGTGCTAAAGGTACTTCCATCTTTTTATCCTCCTGTGTTTTTAGGCTGCGTTTTCCAGGGAGGCACTTCCTTTATCTCCAGCATGGTCATTCTCTCAACTTAATTCTTTCTACATTTTTAAGTCTGGGATTAAATTTCATACATCTTTCTAAAAAATGGTTTGCAAGAGTTTTCTATTATTTACAGAATAAACATCAAACTCTCTAAGTGATTGCCTCACATTGCCAGCCCCTGTCTGAGTACCCCTAGTATTAGGAGTCCACCCAAGTCCTCAGTTTCATGCTGAAATACAGTTCTTACATTTGAACCATTGATTCTCTATTTACTGGTTATATGATGTCAGGCTGTGAGTTAACTACATCAATTCATTGGGATGATGAGGGTATGTAGCATTATGTTGAGGTTTTGTTGAACTAAAGTATATCAACTTATGATCATTTTGACATGTAAGAAGTTTCTAGTAAATCTAAGTCTTAGTAAGGAATAAATGTGATAAATTAGTATTTCCCTACTCCAGTCAGAATTTGTTATGACTACTTCTGTGTGTTCAGATCAGTTACCTTCCTCCAGACTCATGTCAGACGAGGCCTCTGGGGGTTCTCTGATCTCTGCAAAACAGATCTCTCTCTCTCTCTCTCTCTCTCTCTCTCTCTCGCTCGCTCGCTGTGTGTGTGTGTAGTTTGGTGTGTGTGTATAGAGTTTGTTGTTTGTACTAGCATAAAGATCATAGGGAAAATCATGCCTGGAGTACAGAGGGCTCCCGGTCTTATCTCAAGTTGACTGTGTACACTTGTGGGAGATGAGCTAAGTGATATCATTGTTGATAGCAGTCCCTTTCTATCAGGAGTCTCTCTGGGTGCCAACTACATGATGTTGTTTAGCCACCGCTACACCATCATCTCCCAGAAAATTTCACCACCCTAGAAAGCTTCAGTGTGCCTCTTTTTACCAACTCGTCCCTCCCCACACTCTCGCCCATTGGTAATCACTAGCGCTGTCAGTATTTCTGGTTTGACCCTTTCTGTTTTGGCTCTCCATTCTTACTTGAGCTCCTGGGTTACTTTTACTACTGTTTTATCTTCATCTCTCCCTACACCTGACATCAAACATCCTGGCTAATTGTCCCGTAAACCTGGGTTTCAGGACTGATTTATTAAACTTGTTTGTCCTTAGAATCAAGGCCGAAGATGAATTTTCACATTTGTCTCTTAATGACACAGGCACAGTGCTGACAGGACACTGGATTCTGCTCCAAAGAATCTCGGCCCTTCTTCCCTAGAAAACACACACACACACACACACACACACANAGAGAGAGAGAGAGAGAGAGAGAGAGAGAGAGAGCTTTCACCTACAGTACGTGGGTTTGAGATTCTCTAGAAGAACAGAATCACTAGGATGTGACTATGCTATAAAAGGGTGTGGTTCTAAAATGCCTTACACAATAAGGGTTGGGTTGTTCCATAATGACCATCCACCCATGGGAATGGATGAAAACCCTGTAACTGCTCAGACCAGGAAGCTGGATGCCTCAGCAGTCTAATCTCTAACTGAAGTCCTGGAAGAGTCCACAACAGTCTCTGCTCTTCAGTCCACATTGGAAGGATGAAGAATCTGAGTCTAATTGGAGCATAGGATGAGAGGTGTTGAGGTGGCAGCGGCCGCAGTAAGAATAGATGCATTCAACAGCAAGAAGCAAAGACAGGCAGACAAGCAAGACTGATTCAATTCTCGGGCATCCTTATATCTGGGTGGTCTGTGAGAATGTGCTTCTCACTTTGGAAGAGGCTCCTTTCATTTTGGTTATTTTTTCGGATAATTCTCAAAGTCCCACTCAAACGTGGCTTTCAGTTGACTCTAGGTAGACCTCATGAAGTTGACAATCAAATTAATCATCCCAAAGTCTAAGGGGAAACAATGTAAAATCCAGACCAGAGATGGTATGGAGTAGGTCTCCAAAGCTCGGACTCTTCTTTGGTCCTTCCTGGATTTTACAGTATGTTCTGAAGCGTTGTGCTTCTTAGAGGGTTTCAAATAGTGAAAATAGCTACTTTATCTTTGGGCTAACCTTGTGTGGGCATGACTTTTGTCTCAGTTTGCTTTCTATTGCTGTGATAAACACCACGACCAAAAGCATCTTGGGGTGGAAAGTGTTCATTTGGTTTACACTTCCACATCACAGTCCATCATTGGGGGAAGTCAGGGCAGGAACTGAAGCAGAAACCTGAAGGCAGGAGCTGAAGCAGAAGCCTTGGGGGAAAGCTGCTTTCTCACTTATGTTGTAAAAGGGCAGGAGAGAGACCTTGGTGGGTGAGAGCCAGAGGCCTAAAGGTGGGCAGGAGACAAATAACGCCATGCAGATAGAGCTTGAGTGTGGAGTTTATTGTAAAGGGGAGGGGAGAGAGAGAGGCAGAGACCTTCTTGCCTCTTCAGAAGAACAGTGAGAAGAAGAGACTGGGAGTAGGTGGGACTTGTCTCTTAAAGGCACCTTTGCACCTGGGTATAGTCAGGGTACTGCCAGGTTCCCAAGGGGCAGGGCCAAGGTGTGCCCGGATGCTCTCCCTAGAGGCTCAAGTTTATCAGTCTTTCTTATACCTCCAGGATCGCCAGTCACCACCAACTGTGAGCTGAACCCTTCTACACCAATCACCAATCAAAGAAAAAAAAAGAAAGAAAAAAGTCCCACAGGCCAATCTAAGTAAGGCATCTTCTCAACTAAAGTTCCCTCCTTCCAGAGGCTCCCAGCTTGGTTTCAGTGGACAGTAACGTGACCAGCACAGCTTAGACTGTCCTCTTTGTAATAAAAGTGAGACAGTGGGAGTCACAGCACAGTTACTGCTGTCGTACTTGTCCTTGTCAAACTTCCGCTTACAGACAGGACGGTCTGTGCCCAACTCTCCCTGATGCCATTAGTCCTCATGGTTGCCCATGAGGTAAGCATCTTATCTGTGCTCTCTAGGTATGACTTCTCTTTGAAAGCCAACAGACTGAGGCTCAGGGACAGATTAAATCCCTTGGCTAAAACCACACCTAGACATAGTGGTCAGGACGCCAAGGCAGTCCTTGCTTTTCAGCTCCCTGACTTCTGTGCAGCTCTGTAAAGGGCAGTTAGTGCTTCTGTCCAGAGAGCAACTTTTCCAGTTTCCCCCAATGAAATACCCCACAAAGGCTATGCTATGTTTCATCTTTCTCCCTGACTTGCAATATCTTATTTACTGATTAACTATACTTATTCTCTATTCTGGTCCCTACCCTTTCCCTTCAACTTTCTGACTCTAAGGTTAGTCCCAATAATCTTCTGTCTCTAAGGAACTGCCTAACATCTGAGAAGTTCCTGCCATTCTATTTTTGGTCCTGCTCTTGCTGGCCCATGTTAACACATATTCTTATCGGTACATTTTGGTTTGTGTAGAGCTGTGCTAGGCTGGTCTGTGTCTCAATGAAGCAATAGTCTCTCTCTCTCTCTCTCTATATATATATATACATATATATAAATACATACACACATTTAATGCTGAGCAGTGCAGGTCTTTAATCTCAGAATTTAGGATTCAGAGATAGGCAGATCTCTGTGAGTTTGAGACCAGTCTGGTCTATGTAGTGAGTTTGAGGATAGTTAGGGTTATGTAGAGAGACCCTGTCTCAAAAAAAACCCTAAATAAATAAATAAAATAAAAGTACATTTATTTCTTCATGTATGTGTGTGTTGGGTGGTATATCCACAGTGGGCATATGGAGATCAGAGGACAATTTTAGGGAGTCTGTCCTTGATCCACCACATGGATTGAATTCAGGATTTCAGGCTTGATAGCAATTGCTTTTTTAACAATGGGACCATCTTACCAACTCCAGGGATGGAATTCTTGTTCTTCCATTAAGTCCCTTTTAGATCAGGGGAAAAGTCTTGGTCTGATACTAGTCTCTTTTAAACACTTAACAATCTTTGAAGTGAAACCGTCAAGTGAGGTCATCTTTTCAACTTTCCTCAAGGTAGCAGGTTACAGGTGGTGTAGTTTTCATTGTGTGTGCCCCTATGCTTACTCTGTAGGGCTTTGAATTCACTGTATAGGCCAGTGCTTCCATTCTAAAGGGTTTATTTCAGGATGATATTAAGTAGATAAAGTATAGTTTGGACAGGGATGTGTCAAGTGTCATGGAGCAGGTGAGCACATGGCTAGTCTGACCTTGACTGATCTGGCTGACCTAAAAGAATGGGAATCTCTCCTGGCTCCCCCTGTCCTGGGCTCATATCCTTCTTCCCCTCTGTGTTTCTTTACGCTGCCTGAGCATCCACTTGAGCTTACCCATGTCTAGACTCCTGTGGAAGACTGACTGTTATCAGGGAGCTGGGATTAAAGAGCCATCTATAGCTCATTCCCCTGTCCACTGTAACCCAGGATGGAGCCCACCACTCATCAAGGCCTTTGATCACTTGCATCTTTATAATGGCTAATGTGGTATGCTGGTGAGAGAAGAATGCACACGCCTGCCTTTGATGCTCTAGTCCCCATGGCTGAGCAGCCACAAGGCCCTGGTTCACACTGCTGCTAGCTCCTGCCTCCTTCACCCATTTACTTCTCCTCCTGTTTTCATCCACGCAGGGCCAAACCCAAGACTACTGGTAATGAAACAGTGCTTCCCATATATTGTGTATTCTGCATTGTGGACTGCATTTTCAATGGAGTTTCTCATTCCCATCCAGCAGACCTCCGGGGTCCTTTGTGTGTTTGGATGACAGAAGGAAGAAAGTAGGCTTCAGAGTTTATCAGTTCCAGCTCAGGAGTCTGGAATGTGTTACCCTGTCAAACTGCCCTGTCTCCTAGAGGACTCTGAGCTAAGAGCCTGCATTGCTCCTGAGAGCCCATCTTCATTTGGAGATTTCGCTCTCTGTCTCAAAGTCATAAATGTCACCCAGGGCCCTTGAGACAGATCTATGTGCTGGTAAAGAGAATTTTCCATGGGGCAGAATTTTTTGTTTGTTTTGTTTTGCTTTGCTTTGCTTTTTTGGTTTTTTGAGACACGGTTTCTCTGTAGCTTTGGGGCCTGTCCCGGAACTAGCTCTTGTAGACCAGATTGGCCTCGGAATCACAGAGATCATCCTGCCTTTGTCTCTCAAGTGCTGGCATGCTGCACCACCACCCAGTCTGTGGGGGCAGTTTTAAGCCTTGCTCTCACTCTCAGTTCCTGCTGGAAGAGGAGAGTAGATTTCTATCTTCTCACGAAGGCTTATTTGCAGAGGAAGAACACCTGGGAGGACCTTGGGGACTTGCCCAGTGAGGGTGGGATTAGAAGGGGGAGACTTGGCTGACCTTGGTAAGAACACAGAACGTGGCCAGCGGCACGCTGAGGTTTAGTGACTCTGAAATCCCCTTTGTAGAAAGGTCTGTTATATTTTGATTAACAAATGCTTGTTCAACTCTTGTTTATGACAGGAACTTTGAGGTATGAATGATAATAAGAATAATAATTGTTCCCATGCACTGAGAATTAAGTGTCCAAGCAGAGTTTAGTGAGTCACCTCTGTACCTCCAAATCCTTATCAGAACCCTAAGAAAATGACAGTATTTTCCTTATTATACAGAGTCCTGAAACCCAGGGAGGTCAAATACCTTGTTCAAATCCAGGGAGTGTTAAGCCTTTCTCAAGGAACTGTAGTCACTCAGAGGCAGGCCCAGGACTTTCAGTGCTTAGAGCCTCACTGCTACCTTTTCCTGAATCCACCTCCACCCACACCCATCCCTACTTACACACTCCTACCCCACTCCCACCCCCATTAGTCAACAGGGCTAACTTAGAGAGCCAGGTTTCTTCTGTTTTGAATTATATGTTTTGGGAAAGAATATCAACAAGATTGCATCCATCCAGTTTACCCATTCTGATCTATTCTTAAGGATAAGAGTGTTTTTAGAGAGTGAGATCTAATTGCCCAAATGGGAATTTATCTAAAATAACCACCTGTGCCTTCATCTGCATCATAAAAGGATAGTGAAATCTCCACGACAGACCAGTGTCTTTGATTTGAGTCCAGGTCACAAGAGACTTGATTTTGGAAAATGCTCTGTCCTTTTTATATGTTCCTTTCCTCTTGTTGGGACTGCAGCGTTCATCCCGAGCAGCTGGGGTTCCTGAGGACTATAACGCACACAGGAGTTAAGTACTGTTCTCTGGCTGACCCAGTGATGGGAAAGAAGTCTGTGGAAGACTCTGGCTTCACCTGGCTCTATCTTCATTGCCTCAGGCAGAGGTGCCAAGTGACATTTTATGTTAAAGACTAGAGAAGAAAGCTAAAATGCCAACCCACTCCAGATTTTACGTTTTCTTTCTCTGCCCTAATTTGAATCATCAATCGATCCACTCATTCCTGTTCTTAGCATCTTTAAAGGTTTGTTTTTTCTTTTTCTCCTTTGTTCTCCTCCTAACCTCTGTCTTTTCTCATTTTCAATTTCTCTCACACTTAAAATTTTTAGCTTCTCTAATCATTATTATACCCTAAGGAAGAAAAAAGTTTTGCCATGCTTTAAAAGCCCTTGCTACCCGAGGTCATAAATCAATTCTTTTGATAAGCTGCATTAACACTTTGGGGCCATACGGGGCAGGTCTGATGCACTGGCTTATAAGCAGAGGCGGAAAGTTAATGGATTCCTAAAGTTACCTACCGCAGAGAACTGGCTGGCGGTTTAAATGCCACAACAGTCAGATTCAGTATCCGAGAAGAGAGTCCTGGCACGAAGAGCCCCTGGTCATAAGATGTGAATAATGTTGGTATGGTAGCCTGGGGTAAAGAATCAGCGTGGTGCCAAAAGGGGAGCCCTTGATTTGCTTGCACCTATAACTTCCTTACACTATTGCTTAGAGTAAATCACTCCTGTGTGTAGCTCCTATTTAGGAAATAGGAATTTGAATCTGTCTGGAACATATGCTACTCCAAAAGGCTCTTAGAAGAATTAACTATATATATAAAATAGGTCTGAGATTAGATGTATTGAGATATGTACTGGGTTGCCCTCTCCTGTCAATTTTCCATTCTAACAACAGTCGGAGGAGGTGAGATAGGTATTGTTTATCTACTCTGTGCTATTGGAAAAACCAAAATAAATAAACAGAAAACTTTGCAGACTCTGAGAGAGTAGATCCTAACCCTCAATCACACAACTATGGAAGTGTTCCATGGAATTCTCACAGTAGTAGTAGGAATACAACTGGATCCAAGCTGACCTGGAGCAGGCCACCCAAACCACTCTAGCGATCAAGACATCTTGGTGGCTAAACAGGGTCCCCCATAACCAATCCAGCTGATGACTTCAGACTCTGCTTGAGTGTAGACAGGAAAATAGTGACTTTTCTGTTGCCGTAATAAACTACCATGGCCAAAGGCAACTTATGGAAGGGAGATTTTATTTAGGCTTACAGTTCCAGAGGGAGAGTCCACATGGTGGGGAGGCATGGCAGCAGGCAGATCAAGAAGCGGAGAGATCAAATCTTCAAGAGGGAAAAAACAAAGCAGGGAAAACAAAATGGAAATAGGACAAGGCTATAAACTCTGAAAGCCCACCACCAGTGACATGCTTCCTCTAGCAAGGTTGTACCATGTCCCCAGACAGTACCACCAACTGGAACCAAGTGTTCAAATAGCTGAGTCTATAGGAGACCGTTCTATAGATAACTATCACAGATGTTGGTTTTGTTTGTTTTTCTGTTTTTTTTCATCGCATCACATGTGTATCTTTGAGCATGGTACACGAATTCTTAAAAAACATTGTTTTGTGCATGCAAAGATCATTGGTTTTATCTGATTCAAGAGTGACCAGTAGTTTCATTCTTTATAGCTCCTATGTCCCTTGGTATCCACCTCAAAAGCTACCTTTCAAATTCTTAGTGTCAAATAGTTTGCCCAGGCTTCCCTTTATAATGTAGCCCTTGTACATGGGAATAAAACAAGTCAAGTGGGTTGTTGTGGGTGAAATGGAGAACAAGCTGAAGAGTCCCCAGGGAACGTGTACGTTTGCGGCCTGTTAGCTCAACTTTTCGTATTTCTGCTCTGCATAATGAAGACAAATCATAATAATAAACAACAACAACACTGATAACCCGTGTATCAGGGCCCTACTCTTCACCCCTGAAATTTACACCAGGTCTATCGTTCGTTTTTGAACTCTCTTTAATTCCTCATCATTAATCCAGGAAGGGTTTATCTAATGACCATTTGAAAAGTGTCCAGTGATGTGTTCTCAGTGCTGTTGATTCTCCTTGGATCCACTCCTGCTGTCCCTGTGTGAACATCAAGGAAGGCCATCCAGAGAGCAGCTGCCCCTTTGCTGATAATTGGTGCTTGTCATGGATAGTGGTTAATTTACCACACCAGGAGCCCAGGGCTTAGGATTTTCAGGTGGTTCCCGTTTCCAATTTAGTTCAGGTAGAACATGGCCCCTTTTCAAATACCAGTTCAGCACAGCTTTTTGCCAGAAAGATAAAGAAAAGCATTGAGCAGCAGTATTGAACTTGTACAGTTACCATGATTACTTCTTTAGGAAGTTCCTATGGGAAATGTTGCCCTCACAGACACACAGAACTGGGCATTTATTCCTGGTATTTTTCTGTGCCTTTGCTGTAGGCTGGCTAGGGGCTGTGTTAGAGCCCTGTGTGGAAATCACAAAATGTAGATTTTGTAGATAAGCCAGTGACTAGGAATGGATGCTTTCTCATGCATACTCTAGTTTGGAAGCATAGACCTAGAGCAAACTCATAATCTTGCAGTATTGTTAAAGCAGTAAACAACAAGAGCCTTTTTGGTTTTTTTGTTTGGTTGGTTTGTTTTGTTTTGTTTTTCTTTTTAAATTGATTTTATTTATTTTGAGACAGTTTCACTATGTAGCTCTGGCTCTCCTGGAAGCTGTTATGTAGACCAGGCTGGCCTTGAACTTACAGAGATCTACTTGCCCTACCTCCCAAGTGCTAGGGTTGAAAGCACCACACCTGGTCCAGTTTTTGTCTTTTTAAGTTAAATGCTACAGTCAAGTCATATAATTTCTGAGTCATATGCCTTTCTGCTACATTGACAAAATACAACCCCTCGCCCATGTCTCTCTCTCTCTCTCTCTCTCTCTTTCTTCTCTCTCTCTTTCTTTCCTTCTTTCTTTTTATTTTTTGATCACGATATAACAGTCCTCTAATGAAGGTTAAAAGATCAAAAGGTATATGTTCCCAAGATGAACCATTAACAAGTCTAGTCAGGAGAGAATACATCTGCCTCTGTAGAGCATTAGAATAGTACGCAACTGATTAAAGTAGAAGTAGGTAAAATCTGCAGGAAATTCAGACAAGGGCATTAGCAGGGAGAACCCTACCGACTAGAGGCTTGGCAAAGAAGGTGGTTTTTAAATGCCAGGTGAATTCGCAAGAAGGCAGTGAGACCACTTTTCAAGGGCATTCGAGCCTGATGTACAACAAGAATTCTTTGTTGATAGTTTTAGCGCTAATCTAAATACGAGACAATGCAGGATCAGAAGTGGGTAGACATGTTGGGAGAACTCAGAACAGGAGGCGCTTATAGACCATGCATAGTGGGGCTTCGTATTTGACCACTATGCTGCTGCTTTGTTTCACATGGAGAGTTCTTCTAAGTACTTCAGTAATTGGTATCTTAAAAAAAATCTGCTCCCCTGGTGGTAAGATATGATGAAACTTCTTATTCTCATGCAATAATTGGCAGCAGAAGTTAAGAGGTAATTTTCTTTGTCCCACATGGGGCCCAAGTGCCATCTGTCATTTTATAGCTTTGATCACAACTTTCATGACTGAGTCTGGAAGTCATCTGTCAATGTGACTTCCTTCTCTGAACCTTCCTTCTCTTTAAAAGCTGTATTCTCCAACAGGGGACAGAGAGTGAACTTCAGAGCAAGAGTTAAATGGTTCTGACTGGGAAGCCTTTCTGCCCTTGACCCTGGTCCATATCCTGAGCCAATAGTTCTCAACCTGTGGGTTGTGACCCCTTTAGGGATTGAAGGACCCTTGTATCAGGGTCATCTAGGACCATATGCATATCAGATATTTACATTACAATTCATAACAGTAGCAAATTCACCGTTATGAAGTCACAACAAAAATAATTTATGGTTGGGGTCACTACAACATTAGGAACTGTGTTAAAGAGTCACAGCATTAGGAAGGCTGAGAACCACTTTAAGCACTGGAGTCGAGAAAAACATCATCTTTGAACACTGAGACACAGAACTGCATTTTCCACATTGCCCTCCTGCCTCTTCTTGTAATCTTCCTATGTGTCTCCATGTATTTTTGCTAAAATTTAAACTCTTGGCAATCCCAGTGTGAGCAGGAACCCTGCCTCCCTAACCTCCTCTCATTCATTCCATTGGCCTTCTTGAACACAAAGTTTTCATAGATTGACTTTCCGGTTTTTCCAAGAAACCTTTTTTTGAACCTCAAGACCTTGATACATGTTGTCCATTCTGCAAAACGTCTACATTGCCACCCCATGTAGATTCCTTTCTCCTTACTAGACCTAAACTAGCCACACTTCCCTGGGTCCTATGACAACTGAATCCAGTTCTACATTATAGTTGACAAGTTCTTTATTACTAAACTCCCCACTTACGTTCCATGGAGGCAGTAACCTCCTGAGTCTGTTATACAGCTTCACTTTCCCCACATATTTAATAGTAAGTAATTATTTGTTGAACCAGTGGGAGTTAGATGGACAGATGGATGGATGGGTGGATGGATAAAGTTGAAGTCTATAAACTGAATTCTTCACCAACTCCAACCAAGGTAGTTTTCATCCATGCTGCAGCTCTACTCAACCAGTCTTCTGGAAACAATTTCCTTGTCCATAGCTCAACAAAGGCACAGCTCACAGCCTTGTACTCCATCCTTCATTCATAAGCTCGCACTTCATATGCATTCATTCAGTCTATAATCTGCAGTACTGACTGGTTTAGTGTTCATCTGGTATACAAAATATATATGTGTATTTTGTGACCACCCATATAGCATATTTTCATTGTTCAACGTTGGATCACTCTTAAATTTCATTTAAGCTGTAATTGTTTTAAGCAGTTTATTATTCTAATGATTAAAACAAAAAGCATTCATTCATAGTCAAAGTATGTTATATAGTTGTATGAAAAATGTCCTTATGAAACTCAATACTATGTATCATGTATATTAAAACAGAAAAAGTAAAATAGGTTAAGGGACTGAGAGAAATACTGAATAAAATGAGGCAAATCTAAATTATACCTAATTTATCCTCTTTCCAAGTTAAATAAGCACAATAAAATTTTTGTCTTTTTCCCAACAGTGGTTTTCTTACACTTTACAACTTTGTAATCTAACAGAATTGTTATGTAACATGAACTGAGTGCTTCATTATGACAATATAGGTAATACACATGATATATATGTGCATATATTATATGATACCTTTCAGATGCAGGGGGTGAAACATAGAAATAATTTGAATTAGAACTGGATCCCCACAAATGTATCACATTCAAATGTATAATGCACTAAGCATTCAGAGGTCATTTACCAAGTCTGTTCTTACAAGATGTCTAAAAGAATGAGTTGGGAATACCTCGGACACATCCTTCCCCTAGGTAATGTGACAGTGACTCGTGTTGTCCTTCTTTTCCAGAGTGACCGTCTTCTAATCAAGGGAGGAAGAATCGTCAATGATGATCAGTCCTTTTATGCTGATATTTACATGGAAGATGGCTTAATAAAGTATGTACATGAAAACTTCTCCTTTCTCCTTTTCTACTTCCTCTCTGCCTAAGAAGGAGCTTCAATTTCATAAATAAACTGAAAACACTGAATTTGGTCAAAAGAATCATTCTGAGGACCCCTTTGAGCAAATTGTATTAAATGGAATACCAGGGGCATAGAATTCAGAATGAGCGATTGTTAATTACAACAGCATGTTTATTGATCCCTAATGTGCTTAATAGAGTTTTGTGGGCTCAGTAGAGATTAACTTTTAATCTATACAACTCCAATGAGGAGGTATTGCATTTTGCAACCAAAAGAATTGGGTCATGGTGAGATTAAATAATAACTTGGCTATGACTGGTAACTGGAAGAGCCAAGGCCGTGAATCCAGGTGGTCTCCATCTGAAGCACACCTACACAAGGTGGGCGTGGCTTGCAGAAGAATGGTTAAATGAGGAGATGGAAGCTGAGATTTCAGAGATCACTGTAATCTTAATAAGTATGTTACAGAAAAGTGGATGAGGTATTTCTGTTCCGGATAGGGTATTAACGTTAGTTGCAAAAATGAGTGAAACATTATATATAAATATATATAAACACATCACACAGGCCCATCAATTCTTCATCCTCTTTGTTCTTAGTTTCTCCTGGAAGAAGAACTAAGAAAAAAGAGTAACAGAACTGGCCAATATCTGGACCAGAGTAAAATTACAATCAGAGGCTGCATTTTTCCCACCGTGTGTTTTGAGTTGTGGTGGCCCTGGAATGGCCCCATGCTGATGCGGTCAAGTTGAACTCTTAGACACGTCAGGGATACATTAGCTGTGAACCTAGAGTTTGCAGGTCAGTGATGGATTTTTTTTATTACTATCCCAAGAGAATCCTTTTAGCTATGTACAAAAGAAAAAGTACTCATACCACAAATAGTGGGTTACACATGTGCCCAAACTAGGAGACATTTCATGTTAATATAAACTGTGACTCTTAGGTCTACCATCTGGACAGACTTGACCAGATGCTTCGACGAAAGCTATAAAATCAAGCAATGTTGCAAGTAGTGACCTGAAAGCAGCATTGTGAGGGATAGGTATCACATTCCTTGTGAGGTGTACTTTTGAACCACTAACTGAGTTATCTCCTCCCCATTCCCGTTCCTTGCTGGAATTCGCTAAAGTTTCCTGGGTCACACTGTATCTTAGGGAGATTGTCATAATCATCTTCCTTAGTCTGACACCTCTATTAAGATACTGACAGTGCAAAAGCAGTCGGTGTAGGTGAGATCTGAATGTGTGACTCTTTCCTTGTGAATCTGCAGTGAGACACCATTGGCTGACCAGGGAAGTGTGGGATAAGAAAAAGAAGCTGGAGGTGGGGGATGACTCAAGCCAAGGTCCTTCACTAGGGCACCAGAAAATCAGCTTAGAAGATGACTAAGCTCCCACGCCTGTTGTTGTACTGCATCTTTATCTTCTTCTGTTGCTCCTAACAGTCGTGTGTTCTTCACAGTCTTCACAGCTTCTTTCAGGGTCATCCCAAACCACAAAAAGAGCAAAGCGAAAGAAATAATGAAAATAGTTATGTAAAAATATTAGTCACATGCTGTATTCTAGGTTTTGGCAATCCATAGATGTTGATACAAAACCATAACACAAGGCCCATGCAGGTAATTTTGTGTCAATAAAAATGGTTTTGTATACACAGCTATCTGCCTATTGCTTAAAGATTACCGGACTTGTGACTTTGAAGACCCGATGTCTAAAACCCTTACATCCTATGCTTGTCTTGAGGGTGGCTCTTTTTCAATTGTCATTTGTTCCACTGTCTCCCCAGGCAAATTGGAGACAATCTGATTGTCCCTGGAGGTGTGAAGACCATCGAAGCCAATGGGAAGATGGTGATTCCTGGAGGCATTGATGTCCACACTCACTTCCAGATGCCTTACAAGGGAATGACCACAGTGGATGATTTCTTCCAAGGGACGAAGGCTGCCCTAGCGGGTGGCACTACCATGATCAGTAAGTCCCTGAACTAGACATATTCCTGCTGGTCAAACACCTGCCCTCCGTTAATACTAACACCAGACACACTTCTCTCCATTTGGTTTGTGAATTTATGTTCCTGAAGGTGGTTACTCTTAGGAAATCTGCCAACTCTCTGTAATTATCCAAAGGAGACCCATAAGTCTCATGACTATGAAAGAAACTGAGAGAAAGATAAGTTAGAAAGAATGATCACTGAGACCTGGGGAATTAGTGGTCCTCCGTGAATTTAGTGCTGTTGGATCTTTGCTGTATTTTGACCAATTTGTGTCTTAAGATTAGCAAAGCTGTGAGTGGTTTCCTTTACTTTGTTTTGTTTTGCTTCTGGTAACTACTAATTCTAGGGAAACTTGGGAAGTGGCATGTCCTTGGATTACTGAACCGATAGCATTCCAGGTAGCCCTTCCTGTCCCAAGGAATCTCAATGAACTGGGTCCTGGCCCAGAGCTAGCCTCAAACTCAGGAGACATAGCACTGTTTACTTAACATCATATTCCTCTACCCACAGGCACAGAGCAGCCTGAACCAGAATTACAGTCCGTCTTGACCTTCCTTTTGACTCAATCACTAGCAGCAGTCAACTTTAGATAGGATATAGAAACCCAGAAAAATTGCAACAAGCCGTAAAAGGTGCACTCCAGGGAGACCTGAGCTTTCTTCCAGCTGGTGGGAGAGTGCAAACTTACTTCTCAGCAGCTATCTGTCCGGGAAAGCCCTTGTGTCCTTGAATACATTAGTAATGTAGCTGGGTGCATTTAAGCTCCAATCAGTGCACTTAGACTCCTTTGACAGAGGAAATGTGTGATCTTGGCTTTGGCTTGGCTGGTTGCCATCTAGGCGAGGAATTGGGCCTGTTCTGCAGGTCTGTCTTGTTCTTCACGCTTGGTCTTCTATGCTAGTGAAGGGGCAGAGGGAAAGTCAGAGATATAGGTGAGGAATAAAGCTTACAAGGAGCCACAGATGCATGCTCTCCCTTTGGAGATAACTTAGAAATTCTAGACATAGAGAAAGCAAAGGATACATGCAACCCTACTTCATGTTAATGTGTAGTTTTCAATTTAACAAGGAGGATCACAAGATTTGTTCCGTATTTCAAGCTGCCATTTTTTACTAAGTCATGGATGGTGAACGCCTTACTCCTCTTTCGTTCATATTCTACCACCGGTTTAAAAATAGACGTCTTTTGTCATTCTGTGAAAGTTTTGCTATGTTTTTAACCAAACTTCTCAATTTTTTTTCAACTTCAGTCCCTTGCAGTTTTTCATTTACATAAATGCATTAGTGAACACCCTAGAAACTAAATGTTACTGACAGCTACAACTTATTTTCCTAGGTATGATTTTTGAGTCAGGTCTAAAAAAAGTCCATATTTTTGATACATATTTCAATGTCATTCTCAGGATAGTTGAACCAATTTTATGCTTTAACTCAGCTGCCTTTGGGGCATTGGTGAGACTGGAGATTTGCCCAACCCTTACAATAGTAGCAACAATTATGTAAAAATATGTACCATTCATGGATACAGGGGGAAGGGTTAGCATGAACTCAAAGAAACTAATTCTTGTCAACTATGGCCACTCATGCCTGTCATACATTGTAGACAGAGTTTCTATCCCACCTGGTTCCACAGCCGTTCAGTCACAAAGAAACACACAGAGGATTATATTAATTATAAACTGTTTGGCCTTTTAGCTGAGGTTTATTATTAACTAACTCTTACAGCTTAAATTAACCCATAGTTCTTGTTTAGGTTTAGCCACATGACTTGGTGTCTTTTATCAGTGAGGCATTCTCATCTTGCTCCTCTTTGTCTGGCTGGTGACTGCAGACTGAGCCTTTACTTTTTCCAGAATTCTCCAAGTCTGTTGCCTTGCCTATACTTCTTGCCTGGCTATTGGCCGATCAGCATTTTATTAAATCAATATGAATGACAAATCTTTACAGGATACAAAAGTATTATCCCACAGCACTGCCCCTTTTTTCTTTTCAAAACAAGAACTCTGAATCTAATCTCCTTTGTTTGTTTTTCCTGACCATTATCAATAACAACTTGTAACCAATACTCTAAACAAAGACAAATATCCATAACCCATTTTTGGGGAAAAAGGGTATGGTTTTCTGGGCTACTTCCTGATGATTGGGGGTTCTGATAATCTTATGGGCACACAAAGAAAATTTAGGATTATAGTCAGGTCCTGACTGGAGTATCCTGTGAGGCTTGATCATCTCATCCAGCAGTCTTGAAGCTGTTCTGGATGCAGAACAAAGAGGAAACTGCAAGAGAGGTCCTTTGAGATATCAGATCATCTGAGCCCTCTGCTCTTATTGGAGATTTTTCAGGAGGGCTTCCTCAATCAAACCTGATTTTTCTTGACCCAGAATTAATTCACAGCCTCTCATTTCCTGTGGAAACAAAAGCAAAACCTCTTCTCAAAAGTAACANTGTGAGGCTTGATCATCTCATCCAGCAGTCTTGAAGCTGTTCTGGATGCAGAACAAAGAGGAAACTGCAAGAGAGGTCCTTTGAGATATCAGATCATCTGAGCCCTCTGCTCTTATTGGAGATTTTTCAGGAGGGCTTCCTCAATCAAACCTGATTTTTCTTGACCCAGAATTAATTCACAGCCTCTCATTTCCTGTGGAAACAAAAGCAAAACCTCTTCTCAAAAGTAACATATCTTTTGACTTAAATTTTGAGGTCAAGGCATTTTCAAAATATATAGGTTGGATTAATCCAGCAGCATTTATAATCAAATGTCTTTTAGCAGCTGTTGCACCTTGATCAGTTGTCAAGCACTTAAAAGACAACACAACAGCGTACAATATTGTCCATCTTCACATGTCTTTTTTTTTAAAAAAAAAAACTCTACTTCTTTTCTATTTTTAATTTTTGGGTTTTTCTGAGACAGGGTTTCTCTCTTTTCTTTGACTGTCCTGGATCTCACTCTGTAGACCAGGCTGACCAGAAACTCACAGAAATCCACCTGCCTCTGCCACCCAAGTGCTGGGATTAAAGGTGTGTGCCACCACACCCAAATATATTTCTTTTTTAAAGGACTTTCTCTATCCTTTTTCTTTTCTCTTCCAAGCCTACGTATATTTTTAAGCATACTGTAAACCATTTAGAGGTTTGATTTTTGTTTTTATTTTTCTCTGAATGTGTCTTTTCTGTGTGTCTCATCTTTTTCTAGCCACATGAGTCTTTAGTCTGCTAAGTGACATGACTATGGTTAAAGCCGTGGCTTTGGTGGCTGGATCCACCCCCTCCTTGGTTTCCTGAGAGTCTAGCTTCATGGAGGAGGTACTGGTAGGAGCCACGTGTTTTTACCACAACTCTGTGGACTTTCTAGGTCTGTGCCACCACCGAGAAGCGTGCTAGTGGCTGCCCATAAACAACATTTAAGTGTTTGGTTGTGGGGCCTCTTAAAAGAGCTGCAAAGTTTTTGCTGCTAATGCTGAGTCAGGAAGCATCTCTTAAAGGAGACACTCTTACCTCCAGCAAAGAGAGCCCACCAAAGAAAATGCTGCTACCAAGAAGTGGTGCTTAACTCTGTTTTTTTTTTTGGTGTTTTTGTCTGTGTGTATGTGTGTGTGTTTAAAATTTGTTATCAAACTCTCTCAGGTTTTATGTGGATGTAGTTGCCCCACACTGGTGCCATCTGTAGATGGAGTTTCTGTCCCACCTGGTTCCACAGCCATTCAGTCACAAAGAAACACACAGAGGATTATATTAATTATAAGCTGTTTGGCCTTTTAACTGAGGCTTATTATTAACTAACTCTTACAGCTTAAATTAACCCATACTTCTTGTTTATGTTTAATCACATGACTTGGTATTTTTTTTTTATCAGTGAGCCACTCTCATCTTGCTTCCTCTGTGTCTGGCTAATGACTGCAGACTGAGCTTTTCCTCTTCCCAGAATTCTCCTAGTCTGCCGTTCCTCTATACTTCCTGCCTGGCTATTGGCCAATCAGCATTTTATTAGACCAATACGAATGAAAAGTCTTTACAGGGTACAAAAGCATTATCCCACAGCAATGCACCTAGAACTCCTTCTATCCAGGGAAGGGAACACAACTTTTGTCACTAGTGGAGACTCCGTCTCATAGCACATACTCATCAAGATCTAACACATATGAACTCTTAGTATGTGCCACGTATCAGTGTAGCACTTTATATACATCTTATCACTTAATCACACAGCAAACTCAGAGGCAAACTGCTCTCATAACCTACATCTACTTAAAACACATTTGGAGAAGAAAAAACTGAGGTTTCAGAAAGCTAATAATTTGTCCCAAGTCCCGATGTTAGATATCTAAATCACTGGTACCTTTGAAGGCACCAAGATACAGAGGCTGCAAGAGGGAACAAACTTGCCAGGTTTGGGGAAGAACCAAACTGTTCTGAGTTCTGGCTCTCATCTTTCAGTTGACCATGTGGTACCCGAACCTGAGTCTAGCCTGACTGAGGCCTACGAGAAGTGGCGTGAGTGGGCTGATGGGAAGAGCTGCTGTGACTATGCTTTGCACGTGGACATCACCCACTGGAATGACAGTGTGAAGCAGGAAGTGCAGAACCTCAGCAAAGACAAAGGTGAGCCAAGCACGCTCTCCAGCCTCGTCCTCCTGTCTCTAGGCTGCCATGTCCGTCCTTCCCACAGCATCCCACTCATGTGCGTCACTCCCCTAGTTTAGAGACTGACCTCAAGCGTGAAGGCTGAGTGTGGGGCTTTCTAGAGTGTAGGCACTCTATATTTTTATGCAACTTTGCTTACATTTAACGGGATCCTCATGGGATAAGTAGTGTTAGTCACTTTGCAAATGGAAAACCAGAGGGTCAGAGTAACTGCCTGGGATCACATTTAGTGAACAATAGATCTATCCAGAGATGATGATCACCTCCAGGAATATCTTAGTTAAGTTTCTATTGCTGTGATTAAGCATCATGACCAAAAGCAACTAGAGGAGAAAAGAATTCGTTTGATTTTGCAGCTGATAGTTCATCATTGCAGAAAGTCAGAAGATGAACTCAAGAAGGGCAGAAACCTAGAGACAGGAACTGAAGTACAAGGCTTGAAGAAGCAACACTTACTGGCTTGCTCCTTATGACTTGCTCAGCCTGCCTTCTTATAGCATATTGGACAGCCAGCCCAGGGATGGCACTGCCCACACTTCAACCGTAACAAATCAAGAAAATGCAGCACAGGCTTGCCCACAGGTAAAGGTATTTTCTCAGTTGAGGTTCCCTGTTCCAAAGTGACTCTAACTTGAATCAAGTTGACTTTAACCAGCACAATGCATGATTGCCAGTTTTGCAGAGGGAAAAACTGAGGCAAGGTGACTGATCCTACCTGAAGTCACATCGCTAAGAAAACTGAGAGCAAGGATTTCTAACCCCAGTCAGTTTTATTCAAGACCAAACTATTAATATTATATAATAACGACATCCTCAGGAAAGGCAAAGACATGCCAGGAGCAAGAGAAAGATTGATCTTCTCGTTAGGAATGAAAATATGTTCCTGCAGTCCTGCAGTATGTCCCCCGCCTCTCTCT
>LOJH01004057.1:20155-33134 GCA_001685095.1 Ellobius talpinus | reverse complement strand
GAGAGAGAGAGAGAGAGAGAGAGAGAGAGAGATATACACTTCCCTTCTTGCTTGTGAGGGGAAAATGGTTCATGAAGAACAAGCTAGGTATGTGCCAACCTCACAGGTAGCAGAGAGCCAAAGCTAGGGGTGGGTCTGTGAAAGGCACGTGGGAGAAAAGCACACCAGAGCTTTGAAAGCATTAACTATCTGAGAGGATTATTTAATTTTTTTGACATTGGATATGCATGTGTTTAATTGCTTCTTGTGTGTCTTTAATTGATTCTATTCGTGGATATTCCAAATTCTGGAAAGGTGGGGGGAAGGGCGAGCCTCTTTATAGGCTGTAAGGATATAGACAGCCCTCCCATAAGAGAACCATTTATTGGAATGGGCCTCACACAGTTTTGTACACCATTTCTGTTTTATATTTAGCGCCAAGTAGAATCTTATCTTATGCAAGGCCCTCATACCTGAGTGGAATCAAAGCAGAGCTGGCTACTCTAGAGGCACCAGGAGCCCAGGGGTGGTGCTGCCCTCTAGGCAGCACCTGGAGCTAGCCCTAGAACCCAGAAGTCTGCCAACATAGTTGCAAACCTACTGCTTTTAAAATGCCCCAAATATTCTCCTAAGGAGGCCCGAGAATTGCCTTTGGGATCCTGTGTCGGCTCAGCCAAAGAGAACTTTTGCCTTGACAGTTTTAGAGGACCCTTGTTCGCAGGGCAAGGAGGGGAAAAGGTAGTAATTAGTTATACCTTGCAACCCTGAGAAACTACCAGGAATGCAGAGAAAGGTCTGACCTGTCACTGTATGAAGAGTCCTAGGCCCAATGATAATGAGAGAGGCAAAAGGCTGTTCTTAAGGGTGTACACGTGAAGGCCTCCCTTATAAGTTACGGGAAAGTCATGTGACATGTCCAAGATGCTAGGAGGCTTGGAGTCAGTCTCTGTCGGTGTTGTTCTATCAGGGGTAGAGATCGCTCATATAATGTCACCTGTGAACCTTGCCAAGCTGTGGACGTTGACTTGGCAGACGTAGGAGTGTGGAGTAAAATGATAGCACACAAGATGATATTTGAATATCATCAAATAGACTCAATCATCTCCTCTACTATGAGAATGTTCTAGAACAGCAGTTTGAAGAGTGTGCCCAGTTCCCCCTTGTGTTCCAGATGCAGCAGGTGTTGAGGACTTTTAGGTATGCCAGACGGGGAAATCCCCTTCTATCTTGTTTTTATTTTTTTCTTTATTATTATTATCATTCATTTTTATTATGTGTGATGTGTGTAATTGCAGCTGTGATTGTGTGGGTCAGAAGACAACTTTTGAGAGTGGAGAGAGGGTTCTAGGAATTGATTCCTGTTTTGTATTTAGCACCAAGTAAGATCTTATGCAAGCACTTGTGCCCACTGAACCATCCTGCCAGCCCCACCCTTGATTTTCACAAGTCTGTGAGCTGAGCCAGGGGTACAGAGAAATCAGCAGAGACCTGGGCAAGCTGACGGTAGTGGGATTGTGCTTCTGCGGGGACACAGCCAATCTCTCGGCAGTGATCCTGGGAGGCTGCCCAGCTGGGGAGTCCAGAAGAAGAAAGGCCACCTAGCTCCTACTCCACTTTCTCCCATTACTTGCATTGTGCTGGCCGTGTTCCTACTGTCTGTATGGGGCTGGAGATCATGATTAAAATAATCAGTGTTTGAGGAAGCCACAGTGCTTCCAACCATTTTTTAAAGAAAGCATTTCCTCTAAAAGACGAAACTAGGAGAGAGCACAAAATTGTCGGCTGCCGTAGTGGATGGAAATGATTGTGGGTAACTTTCAGTTATTGAATTGCGCTGAATAAAGCTTTTCATGGGTAGGCTGTTTAAGGCCTCCTGCCTCCTCCCACCTGCGCTTCAAGGAAGAAGTCTGTAGAGGCCTGGAAAACCAGCCAAACCTTCCAAGGCCATTCACCGTGACAGAGCCAGTCTGCTTTGGAGCTGAGCACTGCATCTCAATATTCTTGGTACTCGTTGTTGGTTTTCAATAGTTTGTTCTGTTGTTTTGATTTTGCGACAGGGTCTCACGTATCCTAGGATGTCCTGGAACTTGCTATGTAGTCAAGGATGGGCTTGAACTCTTGACCCAGCTGCGTGGTTACAGGTAGGCACCCTCATGCTTGCTTTGTGTGGCGAGGGCATCGAACCCAGGGTTCTGTGCATGCTAGGCAAGCACTCTATCAAATGAACTGCATACTTAGCCCAAGGGCTTGCTTTTTTTGTGGAATGATGCCCACCAGTTTCCAGGGTGCTTCTGCGGTTGTCCCTGGAGGGGCTTTTCCAAATGTGGTTCAGTGTGTGCCCACTACAGATGCATAGATCTCAAGTGGGCAAGTTCTGCTTGGGAAGGGGATTTTAGCATGCCATACAAGGTTGATTCTGGAAACCCAGAAAGATTGACATATTCTGATTCAGCACACTTAATAGTTGTATAGCTTTCGAATGAAATCGGCTACAGAGTGTGAGCTGTCCTCCTCTAGAGCACTGTGCGCATGGAAACTGTGTGGGGACTGGAACTCTCGGCCCCTGGCTCAGGACCACTCTCAGGGGACTCAGATCCTAGCACCCATGGTCCTCACCTAAGCTGGCAGAGCAAGCATTACCTACAGAAGGTGCTTGGCTTTGGGCGCCTTTTGAAGGTGGCACTGCCATGCACTGGGATGTCAGGCACAGAGGGGACAAGGTCAGGGTCTTAGCAGCTTTCGCTGTCACTCTGTATTGATCAGCTCCTTCCCCGCTCTTAGAACTATTGTGTTTGTGGGTGCACATGCATGCGTGCATGACACACACACACACACACACGTATGTGCTCATGTTCATAGAGACCAGATGCTGGCATCAGCTATCTACCTCAGTTGCTTTCCACCTTATTTTTTGAGACATGGTTTCTCACCAAACCTAGAACTCTTGTTTTTGACTAGACTGGCCGGCCAGCAAGCCCCAGGGATCCTCCCGTCTCTGCCTCCCCATACTCGAGTTATAGATGCACCCAGCTTTTCATGTGGGTGGATCAAACTTAGGTCGTCTTGTTTGCATAGCAAGCACTGTAGCGACTGAACCATCCCCTACCCCGATAGGTGTCTCTTTAGCTACCTTGTGAACTTGTGACTAAGTGACTGTCCCTAGAGAGCAGGACTGTAGTATGAAGAATGGGCTATGGGTTGAGGCATACAGTTCAGAGTGTTAACATTTCTTCACAAATCTCCAGGAAGGAGGTGTGTCAGTTTTCTCTTCTGTTCCATCCCATTCCTTTCTGTTTTCCTGTCTGTCCCAGCCATGCTCCTCGTTTTCCAGGTTAGGACACTGGGACTTTGTCTCTACCACAAGCATCTGATTTATCCCCCAGGGCTCTGGTGCTGTCTTTGGATTCCCCTTGTCTTGAGTTCTGGTTTTCACTCCATGAATCCCCCAGGTAACCTCAGAGAGGCTCTGTCCGGCTAACTTCTTCCCTTCTTTTGCTCTTGAAGCCTTCTACCCCTAAACCACTGTACAGGTCTGCATTTTGAAATTATACTTTCTTTTCTGACTTTATTCTCTCTATCTCAGCTATGTGCGTTGGGGGAGTCACTTAACCTTAAACTCCGGTCTTGGCTGTTGTTTCCTTAAGTAACATGGGAATCCTGAAAAGATTATTGGGGATGCCAAATCCTAGAGTCCTTGAAAAGGACTTGTCAAGGAGCTTGGCATATAGTCACCACTCAAATTATTGAGCTATTTTTGTAGTTGTTTTGTTAATGTTACTACTGTCTCTGTTGTCTACTGAGAACCTACCTGGGCTCTATAATGCCCACAGTGCTGGTTTGAGTGTATTTGACCCCCATAAGCTCATAGGGAGGGGCACTATTAGGAGGTGTGACTTTTTGGAGTGGGTGTGGCCTTGTTGGAGGAAATGTGTCACTGTGGGGGAGGGCTTTAAGGTTTCCTATGCTCAGGGTACCGCCCAATGAGTCAGTCGACTTCCTGTTGCCTCTGAGTCAAGATGTAGGACTCTCAGCTCTAGGACCACATCTGCCTGCATGCAGCCATGCTCTGTGGACTGAACCTCTGAAACTGTATGCGAGCCCCCTCAATTAAATGTTTTCATTTGTAAGAGTTGCCATGGTCATAGTGTCTCTTCACAGCAATAATAACCCTCACTAAGACACATACCTTATCAAACCTGTGCTCTGCCAGACTTTGGATTCCTTCTACAATCAGTCCTTACCCATTATTGCTTAGGGAAGGGCCTGGGGTCTTGTTTATTTGCCTTCTCTGGGTCCACTGTCACTGTGCTGTTGTGCCCTGGCCACAACCTTTTTCATTTTCTGTGTTGTAGACTGCCTTTTTCATTCACTTAAAACTCCAACATACAGAGAGAAACAACTCCTTTCTCTTGTCTGGGCAACCGTCCTCTCAGCACACACCCAAGGGTCAAGAGGAACCTTTGATTGCACCCACTTTACAGCTCAGTTGGATCTCATAGTTCCAACAGTGCCCCCATGCTTAACCTTCCATGATGGCATGTTTGAGAATTGATGTGGAACTTGCTTGGTTTTTGTTTTTGTTTTTTGTTTTTTGTTTTGTTTTCCTCTTGGAGGCAGAGTCAACTCAGGGTCCTGAAGCTGAGTGACCTTGGCTCTCAGCCTTGAGTTCACCCAGAACTTTTCTGTGTGATGGGAGGAATGCAGGTTCATTTTTCATGCAGCATACATATACACATACCAACGATAATAAATAGAGTATGTATCTAAATATTGCATCTGCACACCTTATAAATACATATAAGTATTGGGTGTCTTACAGCTGTGTCTACAGTTACAACTGTTTTTAGGAGAGCTATATCCCACCTTTACAGCTGCAGTTCTTTCTATGTTTTTATTTATGGACCTTTATGTTATATACTTAATTGAATTATTCAACTCTTAATTGAATTATACATGTAAATAAGGACATAGATCTCTAGCTTGATTTTTTTAAGTGAACATGCCCACATAACAACATTTATTCCAACAAATTGAACATTAACTACATCTAAGAATTTAGATGCCCTAAATCACTCTCCCTTGAAAGATGATCACTTCCCTAATTTTGAGCACCATTGGTTAGTTTTGTCTGTGTGTGAATTTTATGTAAAAACAACCAGGTCAATGAGATGGCTTAGCAGGTGTCTTAGGGTTTTATTGCTGTGGAGAGACACCATATCCATGGCAACTCTTAAAAAGGAAAACATTTAGTTGGGGCTGGCTTACAGTTCAGGATTTTAGTCTATTGTGGTGTGACTGGCGGGCAGGCAGACATGCTGCTGGAGAGGAGCTGAGAGTTCTACATCCGGACAGGCAGGCAGCAGGAAGAGAGAGTGTGTCTGGGCCTGGCTTGAGCTTCTGAAACCCCAAAGCCCACCCCCAGTGACACATTTCCTCCAACAAGGCCACACCTTCTCCAACAAGGCCACACCTCCTAGTAATGCCACTCCCTACGAGCCTTTGGGGGCCATTTTCATTTAAACTCCACAGTAGGTAAAGGAAGTTGCCACTAAACCTGACAACCGGAGTACAATTCCCAGGACCTACATGGTGGAATGAGTTGTCTGTGATCTACATGCACATGCACACAAACACACATCCAATAATTAAATAAAATGTAACATAACTTTAAAAACCTTCTAGTATATTAACTATCTTTTGTGTTTGTTTTTCCTCATTATTTAGTTTCTGAGACTTCACATGGGACTAGTGGTTACATATAGTGATCATGTGCTCATTTATTGCTGTATATGTTTATGGTTTTAGAAATGGTGCCGACATGAACTGTCACACATGATTTTTAGTGAGCATGTGCTGCGTTTATGCCTAAGAGCTACTTGCTGTGTCCAAGGTTCACTACCTAGAAATATTGTTTATTAATTCTATCATGTATTGCAAATCCTTTTAAAATATTTTATAGGTAATCAATCACATCGTGTGTGAATGGTATCTGTGTTCCTTGTCAGTCTTTGTAGCTGTGGTTTCTTTTCCTTGTGGCACTGGCTAGATGCCCTCAAGTGTACTGAGGTCGAGAAGTCTCTGCCGGTCCCAATGTTGTGTAGGTGACCTTACCCAGAATGTGCTCACTGTCCTACTCAGACGGGCAGTGTTGACAGGGTGTGTTGTAGATTCCATTGTCCAGTGCAAAAGTTATTTTTATTTTCTGATTTTTAATTTATTTCTTACATCTTGGATAGATGTCAAATTATTTTTCTGCATTCTTTGTGATAGTTATATATTTTTACTTTAATATGATGAATTTCGCTAGTTGATTTATAAGATATGAAATTAACCTTACTTTTCTGGAATAAGATCACTGTTTTACATCTTCTGTGTGCACTGATAATATTAATTTGATGATAATTCTTAGGGTTTTATGTCTATGTTCAGTTCTATAGTTCTCTCTTTTAAATATTATTTTTTATTTTATGTTTATGAGTGTTTTGCTTCATGTGTGTCAGTGTGTGTGACTACCTAGTGCTTGCAGAGACCAGAAGAAGAGGCTGAAACCCTTGGAACTGGTTGTGAGCTGCCACATGGATGCTGGGAGCCAAACGTGGGTCCTCTGGAAGGGCAGCCAGTGCTCTTAACTATTGAGCCATCTCTCCAGGCCCTTGCCCTCTTTTCTTACCAAGTTTTGACATCACTATTTTGTTTGGTTTGGTGTTCCCTCTAGAATAAGATCAAGTCCCCTTTTCTGTACTTGGAACTCATTTTTGTAAGATCAATCGATCATATTTTTTCCTCTTATCTCTAGAGGATCTGCTTCCTAAAAGTGACCTGACTCCATATCCTTTATAGGAAGCCTATTCTGCTATGTTCTTTCTTCTTGATTCCATTTTAACAATTCATGACTGTTAATATCTTTTAGTTATCATACAGAATAATTTGTTTCACCTTGACATACTCATGAGTGTGTGTGTGTGTGATTGTGTGTATGTGCACGTGCATGCACGTGTGCCGTGTTCATCTCTGTCCCGTTACCTCCCCCTTCCTCACTCCCACCCCTTGCTGGCCCTTTTTTTCCTATCCGCTTTCATATCACTTATAATTTTAAATCTCAGTTCTGCTTATGGGAGAAAACCTGTGACCGTCTTTCTCAGTCTGGCTTCCTTCTCTTCATATGGTGGTCCATTTAGTTCCATCCATGTCCCCAGCAAAGAGCATGGTTCCATTCTTTGCAGCCGCATGAAGCTCTCTTGTGTTCTTGTACCACATTTCCTTCTGAGAATTCCTTCATCTTAACTTGGGCATTTTAGGATATAGTGATTCTGTATAATGTTTTAATGTTATAGTGTTTTAAACCTTTATGATATCACAATTTATATTCATTCCTAAAATATTACTTGTATGTATGTTTGCTTTTTCTTGATCAGTATCACCAGAAATTTGTTTCTATTATGAGACTTTCAAAAACAAACAAACAAGCAAACAACCTCTTAGCATCTTGCATCTTTTGTATGGTGTCTCTGTTTAGTTTTTGTCTGTGTTTTTATTCTTTTTAATATTGGTGTTTATTGTTTTGTTACTTTTGCAACTTCCAAATGTTACAGTTTAGTTCATTAATTTTTGAAGTTTTTTTAACACAAAAACCTAATTTATCAATTAGATTCTTAGAACTAAATTATCTTTCAGAAGTTTTAATATGTTTAGCTCTAAATAACTTCTAAGTTTATTATTACATTTATTTGTTCAATACGTTACTAAAAAGGTTTTATTTTAGTTTATGGGAATCCCTTCCTTCCTTCCTTCCTTCCTTCCTTCCTTTTTTCTTTCCCTCTTCTTTGAGACAGGCCCTTTTTTTAGTAGCTAGGATGCCTGGAATTCACTATACAGTCAGGGTATTCTTGAACTCATGGCAATTCTCCTGACTCAGTTTACCTAGGGCTAGGATTATGGTCTTAAATCACTATGCCCATCAGGTATTTATTAGTGGTGTATGTGTGTATTTGGGGGATGAGGGTTGAGTCTTAAATGCCAGGGCTTACACATAGAGGTCAGAGGACAGCTTCCCAGAGTTGGTTCTGCTCTTCCACTGTGGGATCTGGGATCAAACTCACGTCACCAGGTTTGAGCATCAGGTGTTTTTACTCAGTCAGCCATCCTGCCGGCCCCTGGTAGGTATTTTTTTTAAGTTGTATTTTTAAAAAAATATTTATTTTTATTATTTTTAATTGTGTGTGGATGTGTGTGTTTACATGTGGGAATACATACGTGTGTGAAGTGCACATGAAAGCCAGAGGCATCTGATTCCCAAGAGCTGGAGTTACAGGTGGTTGTGAACCACCTGACGTGGTTGTGAACCACCTGACATGGATGCTGGGAACTGAACTTGGATCCTCTGGAAGAGCAGCCAGTGCTCTGAATTGCTGAGCTATCTCTCCATCCCTTGAGTTATCTTTTTATTATTGATTTAAACAATCGGATTTTGGTTGAAGGTGTGATGTCCTGTTATTTTCTGGTACCTGCTGCTGCTGAGAAATGGTTAAGTCTAATTTTCATTTGTGTTGAACATGCTTCAAGAATACTTTACTAGTTTTAAATATATTCTACTTACTGATTTTGAATATATTCTCTTTATTTAACGTTGCACAGTTTTATTATAAAGAACCTTGGTGTGAGGGAGTGGGAGGGAAATGGGAGGAGGGGAGGAGGTGATAATTTTTAATAAATAAATAAACAAATAAAAAAGAAAAAAAAGAACCTTGGTGTGAAGGTTTTGTTGTTTTTATTTTATTTTTATTTGAGGCAGGGTCTCATGTAGCCCAGGTTGGTCTTGAACTTACTGTATAGCTGAAGCTGCCTTGACCTCCTGCTCCTCCTACTTTGACAGCACTGTGATCATAGGTGTACACCCCTGTGACCAGCTACAATGTTTTTGTAACATATATTTTTACTTGGGATTCCCAGAATGGTAAGTTGATCTCCCCCCATCGGTTCTGGAAGATTCACAGAACATTGACCTTATGCTGTATTCTTCCTAAGTTGGGTCCACTGAACTTCTCTGCTTCTCTGTGTTTTCCCTCTCTGCTAAGATGCTGAGAAGTTCTCCAGTCCTTTTCAGTCTCTTTGATCTTGGTGTTTATTAGTTTGTTATTTTCCTAGCTTACTAAGGTTGCCATGTAGTTCAATTATTTTGAAGTTTTTTTAAATATGAGAGTATAATCTATCAATTAGATTCCAAGTACAATCTATAATTTATTCAATGTCTTATCTAATCTTGCCTACGGATATTGAGCATCATTTAACTGAACACTTATTTTCTATTTCATGTCTGATCATTGGAAAGTTTGAAGCCTGTGGCTTCAGCTCTGCCCTGCATTGTCTGTGCTGATTGTTCATGGTGCTTTGTGTCCTGGGACGTGTTGTATTGTCTATTGTTTTGTTTTATTCTGTTTTCCTGCGATTTCATTTATTTATTTATTTATTTTGGGAGACTACCCATGGGAATTCTTTGAATCAAATGTGTGTTTCTCTAGCTACAATATTTCCTTTTGCCCATTTGCTGGGATCAGTCTTGATTTGTAAAATCTGAATCTTTAGGATCTAAACAAACCAGCCATTCATCTTGAAGCCTTTCTTGTGGCTACACATTTTTAGCATAAACCTTTCCCCTCCTACTTCATACTAACAGGTTCTTGGCCTCTTTTCTCTGGAATCCTCCTCAGCTCATTGCCTCCTGTCAGCCTCTGTTCTTTGGTGTGTCCTGGATTCATTAATGACACCAAGCTTATCCCTTGTGCCCAGCTATAATGAAAACAGTTCAAATTCTTCCTGTTTGTTAAATGCCTTCAAGGCAAAAAATAATAATAATACACATGTTCTCTTCTGAGTGTGTCTTAAGATTTTCTTGTTGGTTCACAAATACATGTCAAATTATTTGTGAGGAAATCTTAGCAAAGTACGTTTGGGTTATTTTCAACAGGGAGACTGGCCATGTGCTTGTTCTGCTGGAAAAGAAGCCCCAGCCTCTTCCTCTTTTGTTCCTGCTTTAGCATTACTGTCCCTCTGGGCAGAGGCCATCTGTGGTCTACTAATGACTGTATACAGAAAACAAGAAAGAAGAAACACTGGGCTGGGGGTGGAGCTTTAAGTGGTAGAGTGCTTAGACTGCATGAAGTCCGGGGTTTGATCCCCAGCACCTCATAAAACTAAGTGTATCATCGATACTGCCTGTAAACCCCTCAACTGGAGGGGGACCTGGGGGAAGACAGGTGCAAAAGGATCAGAAGTGTAAGGCTCCTGACAACATAGTGAGTTCACAGTGAGTCCTAAAAGACCGGGAGGGGGGTTGGGGGGAGAGTAAGAGAGAATGCATAGCAAGTATTTTCAAAGTGTCACTTCCTTCCACACATCTTCAGGGATATTTTAAGCTCAAACTTATATTTATTCTGGTACAATTTGCTGTTTCAGCAAATGCAAAACCGTGCAATGAATCAAAACAATAGGAGTTCGTTTCTTACCAATCGAAAAGTGGGGGGGACCTGGTTGGTAGATGCCTCTCTCTCTCTCACTGATGATTTAAAGCACTTTGCTTTGAAAAGTACTGCCACTTTCAGCCCTAGGTCACCATGCCTGTTTTGATCCCATCAGCAGGGACAAAAATGTGGTGGTGACCCCTGAATGACTAGCTTTTATTGGCCAGGCCTACATGCAGTGCAACCCACTTCCTCCCATTCTATTAGCCATATTTAATAAGATGGCCATATTCAACTGCCAAATGGATTTCTGGGAAATGTAGTCCATTTATTACCCAGGAAGAGGAGAAACAGGTTGTATATATCCCATTTCGTCGCTAAACTTCAGCTCCACCTGATTTCTCAGTTCTTTGAACCTGTATTCTACTTGTAATTAGTACCATTTGAGTGTATAATATAATTGCCCCGAATTAGTTAATGTTTGCACAGTCTAAAGCACAAACTGTAATATATTCACTTAAGGGATGACCTTGAACTACTGACTCTCGCCTGCCCCTCCCTAGTACGAGGCTTACACGTGTCCACCTTCATGCCTTCTCTGTATGGTGCTGTGGCTTGGACCTGGGGATCCATACATTCTAGGTAAACCTGCTACCAACTGAGCCCTGCCCCAGCCAACATGTGGTAGCCTATTGAACATGTCTCCCACCACTAAGTTTTGAACATACAGGGTGCTCGTAAAAAGCAAAATTTCTCCATGATAGAGAATGTTTTTCTTCTTTGGAGATGCCTGCTATTGTATTTAAGACTATAGAATTATAGTCACAGCTTATTCTCTTATTCCTTCAAGTTTTGTTCAGGCTTAAAATGGGTCAGAATAAGAACCTGAGGGAAAGCTAAATCCTTGAAGTCTGGAGAGTTCTGCAGATCACAGGGGCCCAAATCTGTTTCTGTGGTTTCTTCTTCAGTGCTTTGTTGAAGTGCTGTGCTCTGCTTCCTCTGGATTGCTCTAAGAATTGATCACTCAGCTGCCAGCGTTTGTTGAGGTCTCTGAATGTTGGGACCGTTGAGAAGCAGGACTTGGGAGAGATGAGCTGTACTGATACGGCCCCGCTATAGCAAGAGATAAGGGAGTGTAGGGTAGGCAAGCTGCTCTAGGTGTGGAAAGACCTTTGCAGTTGACTTTGATTAATATCCTGTTGGTCAGACCCTGGGTTATTTGTAGGACATAAAAGAAAAACGTAGGTGACAGAGATGTCACAGCAGGTAAAAGCAGTAGGTGTGCGAGCCTGGAGCACACGTAAGAAGCCAGATGTGGTCCTATGCATCTGTCATCCCAACATTCTTATCAGGAGATGGAAGACAGAGAGGAAAATATGCCCAAAACTCACAGGCTGGCGAGCCTGCACGATGCGGCTCAGCAGAAATAAGAGGCCGTGCCTCAACAAGGAGATAGCAGAGGTCCAGTCCCTGAGGGTTGTTCTCTGACCTCCACACACAGGTACACTGGCACCCACAAACCACACATGGTTACACATATATGCACACACTAAGTAGAAGAGAGGTAGGCACTGTTTCCGTCTTTTAGGAACCCTGTATCCCTTCACCCTTTTGACTTTAGGCTTTGCTTAAGGGGCAAACCTCTGTTGAGGCCAGAGTTGAGCAAATCCACAACAGGACCTTATCTCATGATTATTCCCCCAGGGACATAGGATGAACTAGCCCCGAGGCTGCTGGCCTCAGGGCTCCCCTGTCCTTGAGTTAACTCATTACTTTGTTGTTAGCCTCAGTATTTCCATTGCTTCATTTTTATTTTCTGTTGCTTAGTAAATGACAATGACATATGGACTGGAGTTAAATTGTTGGAATCATGTTCTGTTTTCTTTTCACTGAATGGTTTTCTTTCTCCACTGTCGTGTACTATGGATGGGAAAGTCCCCTGACATCACTGTACCGCTGATATATTACCCACCTGCTAGGATGTAAACACCATGCATGTGGCAAATCACTTTATATGCCAATAAAGCCTGTGTTTTGGAAAAATGTTGGACTGTTTGTATCTAAAACATTGTTTGGAATCAAGTCATCTAAAATACACAGGTTAAGAATAGGAAGTGATATCCTGAATAGCATCATTAAAATTCCAGGAAAGGACAGGCTGCAAAATACAAGATGTGGCGAGGCTATAATTAGGCAGGCACACCGCTGTGTCTGATTGAGAATAACACCACTTCTCCTTGGACTCCGTTCCAGTCTAGCCTAGAAGAGTTCTCTGAAAACGACCCAAGAGGCAGGGCTAGCCTCCTCAAAGGCCAGTACACCAGGCCCTGAACTACTGTGTTTTCCTTCATGGAATGGGGGATAGAATTTTGTACAGAAGAACAAAATATAATATTTTTAATTATAGAGGAAGAAAAGAGGACGCTGGGGCTGGCCATATCCGGATTATCAGTTTCCTCTCCACTCTAAAATTTCGCATACGTGCATTGGTACACACACACACACACACACACACGCACGCACGCACGCACGCACGCACGCGC
>LOJH01004057.1:0-13481 GCA_001685095.1 Ellobius talpinus | reverse complement strand
GAAAGAAAAAGGAAGGAAGAAAGAGAAAGATAGAAGAAAGAAAGAAGTCACAGGCAGTGTGACTAGGTGTCTGCCACGATGACTTCAGACAGGCAGAGGCAGGTTTGAAGCCAACCTGCTCTACAGAACAAAGATTTCTCGTCCACTGGTGGTGGCAATGTGCTCTGGTGCCACCACTTTAGAAAATCAGTTGCTATGAGTGAGCAGTTCTGTCCTGGCACAGACTCAGTGAATAACTGAATGGGAATCTGCCCCAAACTATAGATAGACCTGCTCCTAGTAGCCTAAATAGAACATTACCCAGTGTCCATATGAGTCTAATAAAATGTGAACCTGTGTGTGCACAACTTTTACGGTATAGTTATGCCAATGAAAATGATATGTCAAACTCATTTCTTTTTTTAAAGATTTATTATGTATACAGTGTTCTGGCATGTAAAACTCCGGAAGAATGAACCAAATCTCATTACAGATGGTTATGAGCCACCATGTGGTTGCTGGGAATTGAACTCTGGATCTTTGGAAGAGCAGCCAGTGGTCTTAACCTCTGAGCCATCTCTCCAACCCCTGAACTCATTTCTTATGTGTGCAACCCACATGGGTTTCTCTGGCTTCTGTGTGTGAAAAGTACTCTCCCATAAATATGTTAGGTATACATGCACCTCAAAAGCCAAACAGAATGGAGCTGCGGCTTGTAGACAGCTTGCTTGTTTAGGCTTTGAAGACAGGGTCAGCTGTAAAAGGGAAGGCAGTGCTTTGGAGGGCAGTGTGCTAAGTGGAAAGAGAATGGCCAGGGCCTCAGGGTGCTGGCACCCCATCTTTTGTCTTGCATGATCACATGGGTATTGGTTTTGTAAGAGGTCATTAAGCTAAGCTTTTCTGTCTTGCGTGCTTTTCCTTTTTATTTATTGTGCAACACAGCTATTTATTGTATAATAAATAGTTCACAGGGGAAACATTTTTAAAAAGAAAAAGAGAAAATAACCCAACTTGAAGAGTCTTAATCTAAAATTGTCCATTGATTTTTCTATTCTGAGAACTTACACCTTTCCCCCTTCTTTTGAATTCACATTCTATTCATATTATGAGGCAATTTTTACTGATTATAAATCCTATCTTTCTTAGCAAACATTATACTTTGTGGGTCGTGTATATATAAACTCCTTTGTTGCTTCCTTCCTTCTCTGCCTTCTTCCGTCCCTCTCCCTTTCTTCCTGATTTCCCCGGGCCCTCAGACTGACCAGTCCAATTCCTCTCTTGTCCAGCTACGTCACATCATGCATAACTGCCACCTTCTCCGGCTCTGGTTTGGCCTGGTTCTGCTCTCATCCTGTTACAGCACAGCTTTCCTGAAGGGATTTATTTTTTTCACATGTCTCTTATGTTTCTCCTGTTTCCTGGACCCCGTTTCTTTTTTGTTTGTTTGTTTCTTTTTGCTTGCTGCTTTTGGTGGCATGCACCCACTGTTAGTGTCTTAAGTGCTGTGGTTTGGAAACCGTTTGCCCTACAGAGGTTCATGTGCTGGTCCGCTATAGGAACAACACTGAGGTGGGTGGACCTTTAACAGGCTATCAGAACACGACTAGCTTATGTGCCACAGCCAATAATTGGTGTCGATACCCAGGGAGTAGATTGAGTCTAATGAGAGTGTGCTGTTCTAAAGCAAACTCCCTCATATACTTGGTCTCTTCTGTACCTGGCCTGTTCCTTTCTGTTCCTCTGTCATGCTGCACTGTCACCAGGCGGTTCTTACTAGAAGGCCAGTCCCATGTTTGGGCCCCTCAGTCCCTCATGAGTCAAATGCCATCTGTATAAAATGCCTCAAGTTGTTTTACTATATTTTAGCATGAAGCAGACCAAGATATTAATCATAGGAGCTAAGGTTTCCAAGAACTTAATCTCTGACGCCATCGTTAGTCCCTATTAGTTGATTCTCTGCAATAAAACACCATGACCAAAGGCAATTTAAGGAAGGGAGAGTTTGTTTTGGCTAACAGTTCCAGGGGATAGAGTCCATCGTGATGGGGAAAACATGGCGTGTGAGCACGGGCAGGAAGCTCCGTTGTAAGGGGGAAAACATGGCGTGTGAGCAGGAGCAGGAAGCTCCATCGTGAAGGGGAAAGCATGGCGTGTGAGCAGGAGCAGGAAGCTTCGTCTTGAGGGGGAAAGCATGGCGTGTGAGCACGGGCAGGAAGCTCCGTAGTGAGGGGGAAAGCATGGCGTGTGAGCAGGAGCAGGAAGCTCCATGGTGATGGGGAAAGCATTTTCCCCCACACATAGCAAACAGAGCGAGAGCAGGAAGTTGAGGTAAGGCTACAAACCTTCAACATTTGTCTTTCCCACTCCCCAATGACATACTTCTTTTGACAAGGCTCCACCTCCTAAAGGTTCTATGACCTCCTCACAGTGCCATGAACTGAGAACCAAGTGTTCAAATAAATGCGTCTCTCGGGGACGTTTCTCATTCTAGCCACCTTAGTCTCTTTTCATAGATAATAATATGTGGAACATCATTTTTGGACCTGCTGAGTCTGAAGTGGCCCTGGTGTTGGCTGGAAAAGACGTGTAGCAGGCAGTTGAGAATAGAGATGAGAGAGCATGATCGGAAAGAATAATCTAGTCACCTCTCACAGAAAGACAACTTTTGGGACTATTCCGAGCATGGAGAATATACGGCATGACACTTGATGGGCATGTTAGCATCTTTAGTCTCATTGCCCAGGGCACCCAGAAGAATCTGTTTTCTTTCTCCTGTCCCAAGACAGGAGCGGGATGTTTGCATTCTTGCCTTAGAGAGTTCTTGTCTTTTCCTTGTGACCAGGAGCTGAATGTCAGCTTCAGACACCTAGAAGTCCCCCACACTGATTTTGTTAGGAAACTATGACGGTTGGGGGTGTGAGGAAGGAAGGTGTTGGAAGTCAGAGACACAAAGTGGCTTTATAATAATGATGGGAGGTTGAGAAAGTGTTCTGATTTTTGGTTTGGTTTGGGTTTTTTTTGTCATCTTGACACAAACTACATACAGTTATCTGGAAAGAGGAACCAGTTGAGAAAATGCCTGCAGGCAAGTCCGTGGGGCATCTGCTAGACTGCTAATTGATAAGAGGCAGACCAAGCCCTGTGGAGAGTATGTGAAGTCCTAAGTGAATGGGTCCTGTTGGCTTGAGCATACCCATATGGAGGACCCCAATGCCTCAGACCCATGGGAATGGCAGGACTTTCCGCTGCCCTGTGGACTGGTGTTGACAGTGTGAACAGAAAGTATCAGTCAATCACAGCTTCCTCCTCCTGGGTGACTGCAGCCTGAGACTGCCCCCCTCCAGAGACCTCCTACCCAGATTAGCTAACCTGCCTCCTCCTTCAGCTATCTGTGTTATAAAACCCACCCCTCCTCATTCCTCTGTATATAATAAACAAGCTGAGTTTCTGAGCTGCTAGTGTGTCTCCAACAAGCACATGCCCCACCCAATCCCAGCTTTTTTTGTATGTCTGTCATTTCTTCACCCCACCACCCTAGTCAGTTCAGTCCCAAAGCATGCATGCAGGCTGTGGCACAACCTGCTGAGCATGGTGCCACCTCTGGGCAGGTGGTCCCTCATAGTCTAAAACAGCAAGCTGAGCAAGCCATGGGAGGCAAGCCAGTAAGCAACACCCCTCCATGACATTGCTTCAGTGTCTGCCTCTAGGTTCCTGCCTTGAGTTCCTGCCTGGACTTCTCTTAGAGATGGACCATTACCTGAAGGTATAAGATGAAGGATGCTCTTAACTCCTCGCCAAGTTGTTTTTGGTCATGGTCTTGATCACAGCAACAGAAAAGTAACTAATGCAGAGGCACTATTGAGTTTCTTTGTGCCTGAGAAGGGGAAAGAGGGATTTAGAGGAATCTAAAGGGAATAGCAAGTGCCGGTGCAGCTGCTGTCCTGTATCATATAAGCATATGCCCTACTCTGTGGTGGAGATCCTAGAGGGACTTAGCCTCAGGTACCATGGCCCTGGAAGCTACACCCATGGGCAGATCTTGCAGATGACTTATTTTTACTGGTAACTCGGTTGCTCCAGAATGAGGGAATAATTAGGGGAGAGTTGTCTTGATTCTGGGGAATGACCCAGATGTTGAAATAGAATCATACAGTTGAGGTTTAGCTAATGGGCAACCATCTAGAAATCATCTGTTTCCTTCCCTTGCCAAAAAGAAGGTTGGTGTCTCTCTTTGAGGGTTTAAGGAAGTAGAATCCATATTTGAGACTATTGTGGGGTCCTTAGCTCTTAGGCTATTTTGTGGACTTACTTAGTTTAATTGAGATTCCTGCACTGTGGTTTCCCTTGGGCACAGAAGAGATTTGGGTTAGAGACACTTAATATATAGTAGTGAAGGTTTACAATGTACTAGGCACTGGACAAAAATCATTTCTCTTCGGCCTCTCTGTTAGAGACTCATTTTGTTCACCCATGATTCACGTGAGTATGTAGTTGAAGAAGAGATTCTGAGCCTAAAAGAAGACCCAGGCAACTTGTCCCAGGGAAAAAAAATCTTAAGAGAAGATTTCCCCCTCTTGATTGATTTTTCTAGACTCTGGAGAAACACTGATTTGGTGTTTGGAAAGATGGATGTCTGAGTACATGGGTTCAATTCAAATTGTGACTTTGTTCTCATGTCCTTTACTCCCTGGATCTTCAATCTTTTTTCTTCAAAATAGAGATAACATATCTCAGGTTAGGAAAAAAATTAAAAGAAAATATATTTATTTCTGTATGCTGATTGAGTTAAATATTGTTAGGTGTTAGGTGTTAGCTGCAGCAATGAAAACTATAGTCAGGGTTCCTACTAACATTCGGTTGAAGGGATAAGAAAGCAATGAAAAGCTAAACAGGTAACTATGCAAGGTTTGTCCATCTTAACCATGATAACATGCAAGGTTCCCATGAATGCAGTAGCCGTGCAGTGTTACATGACAATGACCACATTGGCTAAAACCAAAGAAGGGTCCTCTGCATCTAAGGGCTCAGCTGGAGAACATGGCATATGCCAAGGGGTGGGTTGGTGGAGCCCAGGGACAGCCTATGCTTGAGATACCCTTTGCACATGGCCAGAGGGCAGCTGGGTTCCTCCCAGGGCTTGGATGGAGAGTCATGGAATTTGAAAGCCCTCACTCTCAAGTGGTATCTACAGCTATAATAACTGGGTGAAGTCATCCAGAGAGATGGGGTAGGGAAAATAGAAGGGCCTCCAATGCCTGGAGCGCTAGTATTTACAAGGCTGGACCAAGGACATACTAGCAGAAACAACAAAGGCATTCTCACTGACCCCCAAAGAGATTCAGGCTTGGAGTATAATGATGAGAAGAATCACATGGCCCAGCTGGTGCTGTGTGCACAGTAGACACTCAGTGAGTATTAATTAACCTCTCCTTTAATGGAAATAGCATCATTCATTCCTGGTAGGGCTTTTGAACTTTTCATCCTTGTATAAATTCGGTGTACTGACACCCCTCCCCATTATGTCTTTCAAGATTGAAATATAGAGCCCTTGAAGAGTGGGGTGGGTTCCCCTTCTTTGAATTCTACCATCACCAGCTTGCAAGTCCACCCCAGAAAGATTCCTTTTTCCTTTGTAAGTTCACATGATTTAATTTGCCTGAGTAACCTGCTGTCAGGTTCTTGTAGCACCCTGACATCTAACTGAGTAATGAATGCTTTAGGCTTTTAGGAACCATTTCAGGTTTTTATTAATCACTGTTATGATTGCATATATGAATTATGAAGGAGTTATTTTGGTAGTTGGATTCCCTCCTCAAAAAAAATTTATTTATTCATCACAGGCTGATACCCCAAAGAGGGAAATGGAGGCTGCTCTCCCTGTCCTGGGAAGACACTCCATGATGAGTGTGGGTCACCTCCTCATGCCACCAGTGTGGACATTTGAAGTTAGCAGTGAATGTTTTTCTCCTTACTCCCTACAATCTAACTAGAAACTATCCGTGCTCCACACTGATTAATTAATGGGAACCACTTAAAGGTGGGGTACCTTTAGAAGGAATTTGTGGGTGTTTGATCCCCCCATGACTCCCCATCATTAGTGGCATCATTCCTAGGATGGCCTCCTGGATAAATGTGTTGTTCTTTTGGACTTGAACCATCTCAACACCTGAAAAGAGATAGAAACTTAACTCATAAACATCTTGGAAAAGAAAATGTTATGGACTTCCACATTGGCATGGTTGTTGGAGTCCAGAACAGAATATAGGATAGAGTGCATGATGTCTGGTCCTTAGGAGTTCATCCTCAAGCGTGAAAATCCAACAGTGTTTTATTAGTTCTCCTCCCCAGTGGCCATCCCCAGACTCCTCAGACAGTCGCATGGTCTCTGCATGAAATGTTGGGGGTCCTGCTGTACCATTTTCCTGGGGCTGAAGGTAGGTGCAGACCTCCCCTGAATTACAGAAAATTTTACTCGAAGCTTTTTGTTTGATTTTTTTTTAAGACAGGGTTTCTCTGTAGCTTTGGAGCTTATCCTGGAACTAGCTTTTGTAGACCAGGTTGTCTTCGAACTCAGAGAGATCCACCTGCCTCTGCCTCCCAAATGGTGGGATTAGAGGCATGCGCCACCACCGCTTAGCCAAAGCTTTTTACTCTGACAGAAGACTGACTACTTCATCCACTGTCCCTGGCACACTAGGCCAAAATGGACATGATCTTCTATGATTCTTCTACACACGGGGAAAGGCTTCCGAGACTGGAACTAAAAGGCAAGGTTCTTAATAAGAAAGGAGGCAGCCAATCCGCTAGGGTCTAGTGCCTTGACAATTGAGTGGAAATACCTGTTCTTGGTCTCCCAGCCATTTTCAGTCTTTCTAAGTGGCTGGGGGTTAGTGCAGGGAGGTAAAGAGGAAGGTGGGTTGGCCAGGAGGAGGTCCATTTACAGAATCAAGAGCTGAAGACTCCAGGCCCAGCTGGCACCTGAGCTGACTTCCGAATGATCATGGGTGGCGGGCTCAGTACCCAGCAGATGGACCACCCTTCTCATTTTGCAGTCTTTCCCCACAGACTTCTAATCTGATGATATTTTTGTTTTAATTTACTTGCAACCTGGTTTTCTTGTTGTAACAGCATCCCCGACAAAGGTGATAAAATGGCTGAAGCTTAGCATTCAGATCCCCTCCTCGTGTGAGTGTTATATAATTATATATACATTTGGGCTCAAAGGTCCCAGTCTAGCCAATTCCCTTCGCAGGAGTACCATTTGAGGGCCCATTCTCTCATTAATTTTATTTGACATTTATGTCAACATTACATTCCTAGCCTAAAAAGAGAAATCGCATGAGTACGCAGGGGTGTGCTTTAAAGTGGAGTATTTAGTTTGGCAGTGAAAAGCAGCTAGCTCAGTCTGCTGTGGCAAAATGTTCTAAATTAGTCAATAGAAAGTGGTCTAAATGCACTCAAGTTAGATTGTTCTACGAAGTGCTAAATGCCGGAGCACTTGGCTGTTTTGATATTTCTAAGATCCCCCCTCCCTCGCCCCAATCTGGGCTCCCAGAGTTGACTGAAATGGGTGTCTGGGAAATTAGCTTGGGAGCCATCGGAGATGTGAGGAACAGACTGAAAATAAGAGTCTTAGGGCATCTGGGGTGGAATCGGCTTCCGTGAGACTTGGTGAAGAAATTAAAGCCTTTATTCTTCTGTTCACTCCACTTCAGAGTTGGGGTCTGGTGAGACAAATGGAAACAGGCCCCCATCTCAGGTCTACTAACGAAGAATTTTCCCCACACTGCTGATGAGGGGTGAGGCAGGTTTGAACCCCACTCAAACATCCAAAACCATGCTGTTTCTCTGCCCATTTGATCCTATGTTCACAACATTGCCTAGGGTTTCTAAAAGTAGACACAAGCCGGAGCTGGTGGGCTTCTGAACCCGAAGTAAGAACTTATCTTTAGTTAACAGTGTTTTTCTCCATGTCAGTGTTAAGTCCCAAAGTGCCAGGAGAGAAGGAGGAGCTGCTTCTGCGTGGCCCCAAGCCAAGGGCTGCCATTCCTCAGTGCTGAGTGCTGATTGTCGCATGGCTTGCAGTCCCTGTCTCTGGAGCTCTGTGTGTTATTTGGCTCCACCATGAGTTACAGGCTAGGCATTTGCCCTGCGGATTTCACCAGTGCTGGCAAGGAGCTGCCTTTGCCAAATGTGGGGAGTAGACCCCTCCTCGCATTCTCTCTCTTACTCCAGAATTTTTATATCTGCTTCCCAAGACTCCCTCCCCCTTCAACCCCCCACCTCTAGCTTGGGCCAGACAAGCCTTCCAGTTCTCTTTATGCTTCCTTCAATGGGAAACTGAAAGGTCACGTGGTTGGTCACCAGCTGACCTCTGAGCCCATCCAGATGGCAAGATCCCTCAGCGTCTTCACTGGAGCGATTTTTAATGGTGGTCTTCTGGAGTCAGCATCTCTTGGGACCCCTCTGTGGGCTGGTGGAGGGGGAAGGTTTTATCTGAGATGACAGAGGGGGAAGGGCAATATGCTTCATGAAGAAGAAACCGAGTCTCACTTAGCCTTTTTTGCAAGATGGCTCCAACACCCACATCAGCACCTCCCTTTGGCCTTTGAGGCTCCATTTTCCTTGCCTCATCTAGGCTGCCCAAGCTTTTTGGGACTGTGTGTATCATCCAATCCGGCTGCCCAAGCTTCTGGCTAGCTATGCTTGTTTGTCTTGTCATCTTGAGTATAGATGCTACTGGTGGGAGGGCATTTTGGTCCTGGATACCCTTCCTGCACTGAAAAGGCAATGCTCAATTTTCTGGGGAAGGACTTTGGACCTGGGAGAGCCTGCGGCTCCCTCACATACAAAGCTGAGTCCAGGAGGGTACAAATCAGGTCTCCTGACATGGGTTTATCAGAGAAGCTTTTGGAGATGTAAGTGAAGAGAAGACAGGAAGTCTCCCTGTTGAGAGCTGAAAGCAGGTGTGGGCCTGCCCTGTGGAACAGAAGGGCCTCCTTTGGAGTGCCAATCCTGGGGCTGTAGCTTGGGTTGGCGGAGCTGGAACTGGCAAATGCCTCTCTCCAGACCCTCGTTCACATGTCCCCTCTGCCCTTTCTGGTAGATGATTGGTGGCACTCAGAGTTCTCACCCACCAGATACATTCCTATCAGGCACTTGTCATCTCAAGAGCAACCCCAAAGCTTCACAGGGTTTGTTAGCCTTATTGCTGATCTGACTGTGGAGCCTTGCCTTTGCTGTGAGCTCTGCCCAGTGAATGGCCATTCCCTTGAAAACACATAGGCAGGTGGGGCTCCCAATTCATTCTTCGTGTGTATTGCCTAGGTATGTGGCATATGGTGTCCTGGCCGGAGGAAACCGGAGGAAGGCATGGGTGTCCTCCTCTGTCACTCTCTGCCTTCCTCCCTTGAGACAGGGTCTCTTACTGAACCTGGAGCTAGGCTGGGGGCCAGCATGCCCCAGTGATCCTCCTGTGGCTGTCCCCAGGCAGGGTTGAAGTTAAAGGGGTATGCATCCATGCCCAGCTTTTTATCTGGGTGCTAGGGATTCAAGCCAGGGTCTTCTCATGTTTGCCCACAGAGCACTGTCCCCCACTGAGTCATCTCTCTAGCTCCTGGGATTCTGAATTCTGGTCTTAGTCCTCACACCTGTGGCACCTGGCATGTTGCCCAGCCCGAGAATGGGGGCTCAGGTAACATCTGCACATACTTTCCTAGGATGATTTAGAAATTGCTAGTGGACTAGCTTCAGGGGCTGAGGGTCCTGTCCCTGCTTTAAGGGACTACTGGGATGGCCACAAGCACAGCAGGCTTCCTGAACAAGCTTTATTGGCATCTAGCTCTTGCAGTATGTTTTTAATATACCATGCATGCTGTATCTGAGTAAATCAGTAAGTATGTTTTGAAATTAAATATTTGCTAAGGGCCAGGCTCTTCTCATGTTAAATTATTGATAACAAACTTCACAGACACTATATGAGACTTGATGGTATATGATTTTTGAGTGACCTGCCATTTATTAGACTTTATCTACCCGTGAAATCCATTTCCAATTCCGACCCTATCTACTCTGGGATTGCTTGCCAGGAGCCTATTCCCAAGTTTCTCCTTATTTCTCTGAAATATCTCAGGCTCAGCACCTTTCTCAAGGTGCTTGATCTAATCAGGTCCCGATCACTTACCACTGCTCATTTCCTTTGGCAGGACCTGTCAGACTGCAGGTGCATCTCAGGGACACTCAGAAGCACACGGAACCTCCTCCTCCCACTTCCTGCATGGCAGGAGGTGGAGAGAGGTGACTCCCCCAACCAGAGCCCCTTGTTTAGGGTCAGCAAGCAGAGACAGGAGCACCCCAGAAGCAGAAGAAGAAGGGTTTGCTGCCTGCCTTCCCTCCCACCGCGGGGAAGGGGTGGGTTATTGGGCATCTCGCCACTTGACCTCTATGCAGTGACCCCTCAGCAATTAGAACCCATTTGCATGGTCCCTGAATTGAGCCCCGGGATCTTTGCAGCTCCCCCTTCCTCCCTGGCTTTTCTGCAGATAGGTCCCTGCTTCTGGCTTCTGCAAGGGCCAGCTGGCGGGAGGGCTCTGACTTGTCCTTGCAGAAATAAAATCCGTCACCCCTGCGTTCCCAACCTCTGTTCTTTCATGTTTAAGCAGCACTCCAAATCTTTATAAACATGTCAGCGTTTCTATTTTTATTTCCTAATTAATTCAGAAAAGGAGCAGGAGACACTAATGAAAGGAAAGAATAGGGAGAGGTAGGATGGAGGGTGCATTTGTATTTCAGTTGGAAGAGGCAATTGAGAGATTGGGAATACCTAGAATTGGAGGAATGACCTGATGCCCTCCAGTGGCTGGGGGACTCCTGAGCTCTTTGTTCTGTGGGTTTTTTAAAATTGTATGTGTACAAACATTAGGCTGCATGTATGTATGTACACGATATGTGTAACAGAGTCTTACCCTGCAGCTGAGGCTGACAAGGAACCCACTGTGTAGCCTAGGCTGGCCCAGAACTTGTAGATATCCTCCTGTCTGCCTCTCACATTCTGGAATCGCAGGTGTGAACCATGTCAGCTCTTTAGCTGGCTGGAAGATGGTCAGAATTTATGAATAGACCTAAACTTATCACCAGTGTGACAAGCTTATATTTCTGTCCTAATGAGCAGTGTCACCTCGTTTTCCCACCCATGATAGAGAATTTGAATATCCATAGGTTAATGACATCGCAACAGGTAAGCATTCTTACTGCCAAACCTGATGACCTGAGTTCGATAGTTGGAGCCCACATGATGGAAAGAGACAACTGACTTCTGCAGGTTGCCCTCTGACCTCCACAGGTGCACTGTGGCATGTGTGTCTCACCCACATGCAAAATAAAGAAATCTAAAAAAATGGTTTTAAATAGAACTTCCATATATATATTAATTTTAACTTATATTCTGAGTCTCTTGGAACTAGTTAAACCTTTGTCTTGATAATTCAAGAATCATCCTTACAAACATCTAGAATGATATACATCAGTGAGTTCAGGAGCTCAGCAGCCTCAAGGGTGTGGTACTGTACTTAAATGAACTCTTCTCTTCTATTGTTACAGAAAGGGCTAAGATCACAGATATGGACAGTCAGGACCCTCGTTCTGGTTGATTAGTCATTAGTTGTGTAATCATTAGCATCCTGCCTAAGCTGTCTGAGAATTCATTTCTTCACCCTGAAGATGAGGATGTCTGTCATCTGTGAGGATGAAGATGGTCTGTAAGGTCTCCATGAATTCTTAACTTAGATATGGTTGGGACAGTGGTTAAGAGCTCTCAGTGCCCTTGCAGAGGACCCTGGTTCAGTGCTCTTGCAGAGGACCCTGGCTCAGTTCCCAGACACCTATGTCTGCCTCACAACCACCCGTAACTTCAGCTCCTAGGATCCTGGCCCTCTTCTGGTCTCAGAGGAACCTGTACTCACTTGTACAAACACAGACACATACATCTGATTAAAAAGCTGAGGGCAGGGGGAATAGAACTATCTATTTAGTATCTCTCTTTAGAGAAAGAGTTTGGAGACCTGTGCTTTGCTCTTCCAGGCTCAGTTTTATTACTTTTAATTGCAGCTGCTCTCCCTCCAAAATCTGCTTAAACTTACCACGCCTGCTTATCTAGAAAACAAAGATTCAAACATTGAGGGTACTTAGAAGTACGCTATTACAACATGAAAGGGAGGATCTTGGGGCTTGGGGACTGAGTATATGAGTTCCTAGAAATGTCCAGGTCCTTCTTGTTTGAATTTCTGGACTGTTGAAAGAAATTATCATATTTTGAAATTTCTAGAAGCAGTTGTTTTGACTCTGCTGAGAGAATGGATTAAGAGTTTGCTCTGATATATACACCTCGCATGGGGTTTCTTTCTACCAATGAACAGAATGGAGGTCGGAAGACACAGGCTTAGCCCTTAGAGGCCAGATGACCTCAGATAACTGGCCCTTCATCTTCCTGAGATGGTTTCCCCATCATTAAAGCGGGGCGTGTTGGGTTTGCTCTTACAGTTCCAGGTGCTTTGGCTCCAACTGCCCTCCACGCCACGGGGCTGGAGCGGTGGGAAGAATGATCCAAACAGGCAGTGGTGGGCAAAATCCCAACACCTTCCAAGTTACCTGCTGACTCACGTGCCTTCTTCCTTCACTGTCCAAGCTTGACCTCTGTCAGTTTTGTTGTTGTTTTATCTGGTTTGGTTTCAGGTAGCCTTGACTGGCCTCAGGAACTGCAGCTGACCTTGAACTCCTGGGCTTCCTGCTCTACCTGCCCAGTGCTGGGCTTGTGGATTTGTCACGCATACTTGGGCACGCGCGTGCATGCGTGCACACACACACACATGTACACACACACAACTGTACACCCGTTTGTACAGAGCTGGCAATAGAACCCAGGGCTTCATGCTGGCTTGGCAGGCACACCCAAGCTCTAGCCTCAGCCCCTTGACTCTGTTCTTGATAAAGTCAGTCTGGTTTGTTTTAGGTCCCTCAGGTACAGGTCTCTGAGTGCTAAAGGGGGACACTCAGGGTGGTGGATGACGGGACGATGTAGGTGTTCACGGGCTCCTTGTTAGAACTGCATTATCTTCAGTTCCTATCAGTTATGGGTGATAGTGCCATGGGATACATGTGGATTTAAGGCATCTGCATTGATAGTCTCTGAGTCCCTTTGAGCAGCAGCAACTTTTAAATTCAATTGCAACTCTCCGGTGGCTGGACCAAGACCTGGGTTCACCAGCTATGTGCTGAATTAATTTGTCATGACTAAGGTTTTGAGGTGACATTGGGGTCCCTTTGAGGTCGAGTGTCTGGGTTAAGCACTTCAGTTACTTCTTGTGCTCAGCTTGGAGACACAACCCACAGAGGAAGCCGTGCTTCCCTGTAGTGATAGGGGAGCGGGCCTGTTTTTCGTCCGACCCAGCTCCTGCATGGCTAGCTTATACCCCAAAATAACAACATATAAATTGTATTCATTTAAG
>LOJH01004056.1:32196-44388 GCA_001685095.1 Ellobius talpinus | reverse complement strand
GCCATGTGGGAGCTGGGTGGGACAAAAAGCAGGCCTGCTCGCCTCATCACTACAGACCTGCACTTTTCCCAAGATCCCTGCTGGGCCAAAATGTACCAGGGAGGACTAAGAAAAGCCCGAGCTTCTAATATATGAATCTATGTGATAATAAACTCTGCTGCCCTCAGATATAAGTCTTAAATTGAGTGGTCCATTGGAAGCATCAACTTGACCCCATTCTGAATTAAGCAGTGTCTGGACCACCTGGCTGCTAAATAGTTTTCTCTCAGGCTTTCTTAATGGGCCAATTCACAATACAAACAAGTTTTCAGTTGAGTTTTCTAGGTGTGAAGGAACCTGCCGCAATGATGTACCTCTTGGACCAAGGCTCCTCAGAATAGCACTGCTGACTGGGGATCAAGCTTCCAAATACCTGAGCAGACGGGGAACATTTACATCCCCACCACCGTGCTTGAATTGATACTCTTTATTGCATTCTTTTACTTATTTATTTGGTGTGTATAACATAAGAGCTTGCCTATTCACATGCACGTAAAAGCCAGAGGCTGACGTCATGTTCTCCCTTTATCACTCTCCATGGTAATGTTTGAAGCTGTGCCTCTCAATGACCTGATGCTCATATGTCACCTAGGGTGGCTGGCCAATATATCCTTGAGATCCCCCCATCTCTGACCTCAGATTTTAGGTATGTGTTGCCTTTATGTGTTTGTGACCCAGACCTAGCTCCTCATGATTTTGCAGCCAATATCTTACCTGTTGAGTCATCCCCCTGTCTCCCAATGGTTCATTTTGTTTCTTATTCAGTTATTTTATTTAATGTATTGTCTGTTTGATTTTTTTTAAGACAGCGTCCCATGTAACTGAGATGACCCTGAATTTCTGTGCCTCCTGCCTCTACCTCCCATGTGCTGACATTACAAGTGTGTGTCACCATGGCGGGCATGCTGACTGCTTCGTGTCAGGCTGACACAGGCAAGAATCATTTGGGAAGAAGGAACCCCAATTACAAAAGAAAAAAAATGCCCCCATCAGATGGGCAAGTGGGCAAGCCTGTGGTACATTTTCTTAATTAGTGATTGATGTTGAAGGCCTAGCCCATTGTGGGTATTGCCACCCCAGGCAGGTGGCCCTGAGTATATACGAAAGCAGACTGAACAAGCCACAAAGAGAAAGCCAATAAGCAGCACCTCTCCATGGCCTTTGCTCCAGTTCTTGCCTCTAGGCTTGAACCTTGAGTTCCTGCCCTGACCTCCCTCATGATGGACTACACACTGTAAGCTGAAATAAGTTTAGTCGTTCCTCCCTAAGTTGCTTTTGGTCATTATGTTTCAGCACAGCAATAGGAACCCCAACTAAAACACCTGGTTTCATAGAATGGCGATTTTGTTGATTTATGTTTGTTTTCTGATTACTGTGATTGCTCATAGCTGAATATTCATAAACTGTATCTTCTGTGTGGATTGGAATCTGATTGACTTTGGGGTTGTTAGAATAGAAATGAAAAGTATTCAAATCTGTGAGCACTGTAACAGAAGACCATGAAAGCAACCCAACAAGCTGACTCTTCCTGAGTCAGCAGGAAAGTCCTGAGAGTCTCCTGAAAGTCATACATGTAGGCTGAGGATAGAACACATGGGAATTTTAGAGTTTAGAATTCAGGCTAAGTTTCTCCTATCAGCACCATATAATTAGGAAATTCCAAATTCCTATTTATATATGTATTAATTTGGAAGCCAGATCACCTCATTGGGACTGAAAAATAGTCTTTTCCTTTAGCTCTGGTCACAGTGCTTGGAATTGGGGTTGGGTCATTTCCTCTGAGTTGCCAGTACACTGGGACAGGACTCTTGAGTCATGTGAATGGCAGTTTTTGTCAGAGACAAAATGCACACAGTCAATTCTGACTTTCATTAGTGGCTTTGCCGCTGACAGACACACCTTAAAATTTCCCCGACTTGGTTCGACAATTCTGCAGGTGGGGGCACTTATTGTCAGGCCTGACAGCTGAGTTCAGCCCCTGGCACCCACATCATAGACGGAGAGAGCTGACTCCTGCAAGTTGTCTTCTGGTCTCCATCCACGTATCATGGCATTCTTGTGAGAGCTCTCCAAAGCTTTTCAAAGGTGGTGAGTCTCTCAAAAGACCCTCTGGGAGTAGAAAGCCAATGCCTTTGTCAAGGGTGTTCAACCCACATTGGAGGGAAACAAAGCTGGGGTAATCTCACTGCCCATACAGTTGGATCAGGAGATGATCAGAGGGTTGGAATTTTAAACATCCAGACAATCCCTTATGCTTGTCTTCCCTGCTCACACACTTGGATTGAATGTCTGCACCTCACGCACACTAAAGGGAACCTGCTCTGGGCAGGGCTTGCAGAGGAAGCCCATCCTCTCCACACACTATTTGTTACACGGAGAAACCACTGGATAGCCAGAATAGCCATCTGTTTCCTATAAATGTGTTTATTTGTGCACCCTTGTGGGGCAGGGGCTTGGCCAAGGCGTCCGGGTCCCATCAGGGACCTCGTGGTTACCATCACAACTCCTGGGGCCTGCTGGAGAATCACGCTACCAGTTTCTTCACTGTATAAATCAAGGCATGCACGCCTCACTAAATGTTTGTTCGATGACTCATGTCTGCACATTCAATGTCTTTGATTTGTTTTTCAATCTCAAAAAAAAATCCCCAAGATAAAAAGTGGGTATTTCTAAGAATGATATGTAGCTGCGACTTACCAAAACAATTGTGTTAGAAATGAAGCTCTCGCCAGATGTGGTAGGACAGACTTGTGATCCCAGCACTCAGGTGTGGAGGCAGAAGAATCTAACGTTTGAGACTAGCCTGGGCTACATAGCTACCTCCCTGTTTAACAGAAACAATGAATGTATCAACATCTACCAAAATCCAGGACACAAAGGAATGATCTTCTCAAATGTGATCTTTGGACAGTGAACTGGCCTTACACTTTTGTGTAAGATCATGTAAAAACCAAAACAAGAAGGCTCGAGAGATGGCCCAGTCATTAAAGGTGAGGCTCACAACCAAAATGAGAAAAAGCAAAACATGTCATAGAAAACCCGACACAGAGGCAGCAATCTACTGATGAAAGCTCAGGGCAGGGGGTGACATGGCCAGGGTATGAAACGTGCAGAAAATGATGAGTTGTGTAAACATTTGTCCAAAGATGAAAAATGAATAGGGATATGGTGGGCTACACTGTCCCCCAGGCTCCGGCCAGTGCTGACATTTCATTAGAGATACAAACCTTACTTGAATTGAAGCAAAGTTCAGTCTGCAATGTAAAATTCCAGTGTTCAAACGAATAAGATCAAATCTTTTGAGCAGAAATGAGGCTGTCTCTCAGATAAAGATTGGTAAATCATGATGGGGTATTTTCTAATGATAAGGTGTGACAGAATCTATTAAACATAGTTATTTGAAAAATAAAATTCTCTCATTTCCACATCTCAACAACTTAAAATGCCTCATTTACAACCATCACGGTTATTGCATACTTTTCTGAAAATTATAGTGACATGAAACAGAAAAACAAAAATACTCCCAGCATAAAATGTAAGGTGAATACTTGTCCCTAGAGAAAGTTAAATAAATGAAGTGATTTTGTGTGTACTTCTAAATGAGGTGGCTGTATTCATTGACCTAGAGGTACATTGCTTAATAGAACGAATCACGGTTAAATGTAGTATACGTCTCACGGAGTAGGAGCAACACTAGAGAAGTTTCCTCCCACATTTGTGATAATGAGCACGGGCCATGATGACAGGAAGTGAGCGTGGAGCACAAGGGAGGCCAGGGCCAGAGGGGTTTAGAAGACAGCTGGGTTTTTTCCTATGCATCCATTCTTCCAATGGTTGCAATACATTGGTGAATTTTACTTCTCAAGAGTTAAAAAGATAACAAATGATGCAAAAATTAAACAGGCCGCTGCTAACAGAAGCAAGGACTAATTATTTTGTAAAAAGCTTAAACAGGATGGAAGTGCTAAATGTTTGCTCACTGGGATTTCCCAGCAAGGGGTGTCAGTCCTGCCTGATGTCTGCTTCAGGACCCATCCGTCACCTTCTCCTTTAGACTATCTAGTATAACAAGAGATGGCGTTGTTGAGATGATGGCACTTGTAGACAAAATTGTTGGTGACAGCAAAGAAGATAATTTGGAACCTATAATTCTGCAACTTTAAAGTTTGCATCTGTGAATTGCATACCTGCGCCGAGAATATTGCTGCAAGCTGGGAAATGAGGAGGCGGCCCTGCCCAGAGACTGGTTTTACAAAGACTTAACACAGCTCCAGTGTTTCTGCTCTGAGCAGCGCTGCGTGTGCCTTCAACTGTCAGTGACTCCGCTCTAAAGGTTTCCATGTTTCTCCGTGTCCACTCACAGTGACATCTTCCGAATAAAATAAGTAAATCCGTTTGCTTCCACGCATAAGCATTAATAAATGAGCTACTTTAAATCATAACCACAGCAGTGTCTGCCTGAGGTTCCAGGTACCGCACCCCTACCCCCCCCTCCGCCAGGCTAGGTTTCCCAGCATTCCATCTTGAACTTCACCAAAGTGTCAGACAAGATCACTGATCCTGGGGCTCCAGAGTGGCAGAGTCAATGCTGAGCCTCATCCCCACCCAGTACCGGCCAGGCACCCCTGCAGTGTTAATCTATTTTGCTTAATTTCTTTTCATCCCTGTGGCTGTGACTTCCCTACAGGAGCCTATGAAACCTAAGTGCTATTGTCTGGATATTTTCCATCAGTGTTTTTCCCTTGCCAACCTTTCTTTTAACGGTAGAGCACAAATGGTTGGTGATCGTCTAGTCGGGGGCTGTCACTCAGTGGTAGAGCATTTACCTGCTATTCATGAGGCCCTGGGTTCGATGCCCAGCACTGGCAGGTAGGGAAGCTCACACAGGTAGGTATTTTCTTCAAAGTCTCTGGAGTTACATATGTGTGTGGATATAACTCTCTTGTTCACATGGCTGGTATCTGAGGGTAGGAGAGATTCAGTAATCCTATAGGTTACACAATGAAGATGGAGCATATATAAAAAACCCAATAATGCTCAATTTAATGCTAAATGTTACAGTTTTATAAATGTATTAACTACTTCCTAAAACAGGCGCACCCTCAAACAGGATACAAATTGATTTTAGAACCTTCTGTTAGAGTCTCACTCTTCCAGAGATCTTGGTCCTGGCTATTAGTTCGAGTAGTCACCTCCCAGACTTCCACACTTCCCAGTGCACGTCCCTGATCCTAAACTGACCAAGTCAGTAGGGCTCAGACTCGCTAACAGCTCTGAAGTGACTGTGGCTCTGATGTCCAGCCAAGTTTGCGAGCCACTGTTATAGATAGTTCTTGTCCTATCTTTGTTCTGCCCCAGGTCTTCTCTTGGGGTTCCTGAGGAAAACACAGCTGTCTGTGATGTCCTTAAGAGCAACTGGGAATTTTTATAGACAGCAGTGTGTACACTCGTGCTAACTCATCCGCCCCGTGCCCATGGGTCTTCGTGTTCTCCCTCTGAGGGGAAAGGGCAAACATGGCTGGAACAAAAGAACTATTTACCCAAAGATGAATTATGTCACTAGAGGAGAAGGCAGACACAGCTGCAGCCAGTTTTTGTTTGAACAGCATCCCCCCTTCCTTAATGGTACATATGGAAAAAGTTCTTTAAGCCCCTTAAAAACACAGGGCTCTGTACATCTTAAAGCATGTGCTGTTTGTACAATGCCCACCTCAGCCTCCTTTTGCCCAAGCAGTGTGATCTCCAAGGGAGTTTTTGTCACCCCAGACACAGAACACCAGACCCTCGGACTGAGGCCCAGGGCATTCCTGCCTTGGCTCCTGAGGCTGGAGAAAGAGAAAATGAGCTGTTAACTGTGTTTGATCTTTACCTCCTCAGAGCCCAACTCCTCTGCAGGTGTGAGAGGAGGAGACCATGCATGGCGCTGACCTGCAGGTGTGAGCTGAACTCCACCAACCTCTCCTCCTGGCACGTGTGCTCGTGCCTGGGTATTTTGATGGACAGTTTTATGGGAGACTGGACAGGACCATATGCCAAGATGCATAAGCTTCAGCAGCCCGTGCTCCGGCAGTCACCCACAAGTTAGCGAGAAGAAATAGTCTCACCCCTTCTCTCCAGGTGCTTACAAAGGCTCCTAAAGATGTCAGGGAGAGTTGTGCTTGGTGCTTTAGGAAGCTTAATTACCAAAGCAGCTGAGGACTCTGTAAACGGCAAGTCTGGAGTCTCAGTGCCTCAGAGGCAGTGGCAGGTGGATCTCCTTGAGTTCTAGGCCCTTCTGGCCTACATTGTAAGTTCCAGGACAGCCAGGACTATGTAGTGAGACCTTATCTCAATATATATATATATACATATAAAAGAGGGCAGGATTCCTTCAGTCTATTAGACATCTTGTGGCATCTGCATGGACGGTATAGGTGGTCGGTCTTACAGAGTCTTGGCAGAGGTGGGAGCTTATTTAGTTATTTATTTATTTTTTCTAACAACCAGTTCTCAGTCATGGCAGAATAATTTGTGTTATAACTGGAATCCTGGGTTTTTTTTTGTATTTTTTGTTTTTTTTGGGGGGGGGAGACATTTGAGTAGACTCAAGATTATTTCCACTAAAAAGGGGAGGCAAACCGCTCACCTACTTTCCATTATGTGACTTTGAACTTGACAGGAAAGCAACAAGTCACCATGAAAGCCCAGGGGTGATGCAGGGTGTATCTGTGGTAATGGGTCCCACATGCCATCTGTCAGGCACGAGGCGGGAGGAAGGTGGGAATGCCTGGATAATTGATGGGTAATAAGCATCAAGGTGAAGGATGGCTCGGGTAGAAATCACATGGACACTCACCGAGAAAATTACAGATTTTCTTTTACCCACCTAACAGGAATGTTCTTTGAGATGTCTGTGCTCTTGATGATGGCTCCTATATATGATTCCAGAACAAAAGTCAGATTTTCAGTAGTTTAACTTCCCAGCCTAACCCACGCATCCAATGGGGAGCACTTTGCAGGGCCAGGGCTTGAATGTATCAATGGACTAAGTGAATACAGCCTATGGTGTGTAACTGTGACATGTGGCATGAAGAGATGCTCATTCCCTAAGTACAGAGCAGATGGATTTCTTTCCCACTATACCCATTTCCCTGCCTTTTTCCTACTCTCAGGAGACAGACAGATACCATTTCTAAGCTAAATGGTAAAACCTTTGCAATTCATAGTGGTCCTAAGAGTCCCAGCCCGTGAATGGTATAATATCAAAAGCTTAATGGTAGGCACTGGTTCCTGCCTAGGACCAGCTAGCCCAGCGGCTGCTCTCTGGAATCCCTTCTCTTCCTGTAGCATCCTGCAGATGATGCTCCCAGGCTTCTTTTAAGATGTCCAAATTACCCACTCTTCCGTCCTTCAGCTCTCATTGCTTTGTCCTCTTCCAGACTTGTGCCACCCTCCCTGACCTCCTCTCTGTCCCCCACACTGATTTTTGCTCTCCATTTCTCACTATAGGTCTCTAGAGTTTCCTTGTAATCTACCCATCGGCTTATTGGTCCCGAGTTTTCCCAAGAAACCTCAGGACTTCACCTGTCCCAATCTCTATTCCCTAAGAGGCAGAGACTACTAAATCAGTATCAAAGATATTAATGGGGCTGTGGATGGATCTCAGTGGATCTCGGTGGTAGAGCATTTGCCTAGCCTAGTATTTGCCTACAAAAGATCTTAGATTATGAGAGAGAGAGAGAGAGAGAGAGAAGGAGAGAGGGAGGGAGGGAGGGAGAGAGAGAGAGAACATCATTGAGTCAAGTCTCTATCTCCAAAGGGATATTTGCAGTTGGAAGACATGCCATCTTAGAGAGAAGGAATTACCTGGGATTCTGTCGGAGGAGACACTGGAGTATGGAAGAGAGTTCAGCAAAGGGATTAGGCTCTCCTCCAAGAAACAGCCTGTGTGTATCTGATGCTCCTGTTCCTGCCTCTGTAGCAGGACTCTGAACTGGGAGCAGAGTGGGCAGTCAGGAAGCAATGACAGCTGTGATGGGGAGGAAGTATGTTCCGGAACCCAGATCTTCCTCTTGCCCCTGCCAGCAGCCACCTTCGAGGGCGCGACAGTGAGCAGCAGCCCTCTGTCTTACTCAAAGGGGCAGCTGATAGAGCTGCTAAGAATGGAGCGGGTGCTGGAGTCACCATTGGGTCACTGTGACACGAATGGTCTGCTCTGAGCACCTCAAAGCCACCTGAGAAATAGGCTGACTGTTTCATACCGCCTTCCAAGTCTCACCTATTTTCTCCTGTGGCTCCTCCGATGAGGAACTGTACAGGGAAGAGCATCCTGAGGAAGTGGGCTCCAGCGCCATCACCTTGACACCGTGCAAAGCCTCCTCACCACGTGCCATTGCCTTACCCAGCATTAACCTCCTTATGAAATGTCTTATTTCACCACCAGCCTCTTCAAAGTCTTGTATCAATTTCCCACAGCACAGAGCCCAACTTGGTTTTTTGTTTTGTTTTGTTTTGTTTTCATACTGTGTTTTCCATAGAGGGACTGCTGTGGTATTCTGGAGAAGATAGCTCTGCTTTGCAAACAAGAAGAGCTCCGGGCCTCACATGACTGCTTCAGCTGGAACAATTTTGCCTTTATCTGATTTACACATTGACGTTCTCTGTGAGGTTCTGTTTGTAGAAAATCCACTTGTTAGTATTTAAAGAAAAGGAAATAGGGTGCTGTTATAGAACTGTCCTGCAAGCCAAACAACTGCCATCTTCAGTTCATCTGTGCCTGCTTGCAATAGACCACCAGGAGCAGGGCTGTTGACCGAGGAACCATCAGAGGAGAGGGAGGGCAGGCTCCGCGGGCCCTCATTTGAGAGTCTAGCCATTTCTCTCAGTCGTTTATGTGAAACTGTACTCCTAATTGAATGAGGCTCTAGGGAGCTGGTAGTATAGATAGGCTGGGAAAAGTTACCTGGAGGGACTCCATCTATGCAGCCATGGAAGTCATCATCTGCACTGTGTAGACTTTCTAGGGCAGCGTCTTTGGGGTCCACCCATGCTCCTGCAGTATCCCCCCATTCATGCTTTCTAAGTAACTCCAATAAACTCATTGGTTCCCCTGAGAGAACATTGGTGGAGCTGTGTGAAGTATTCTTTTGTTTGTCCCTGGGAGCATATATGGAGGGTAGCTGTGGTTTGTTTACAACTTCCCAGAAAAGGAGTCTACTAACAGGTAGAGAAGAGGAAATGAGGAAGGAAGAAGAGAAGATAGGAGGAAGAGAAGATGCGAGGAATAAGAAGGAAGGAAGAAGGAAGGAAAAGACAGGGAGAGGGGAAGGAAATGCAGTAGGGAAAGAAGGAAGACAGGAGAAAAGAAAGAACGGGGATGGAAAGTCAGAAGGAAGGAAGCAGGGAGAGAGGAGAGAGAGAAGAAAGGAAGAAGGAAAACAGTGTAAAAAGCTTCTTCAGTCTCTCTCCTCTGCTCCACGTTAACGTAGCCTGACTGAGTGTGCTGGCCATTTCTCAAAAGACTGCTCATCAGTAGGCCTATGCTTTGCCTTGAAAGGTTTCAGCCCAGGATGCCCAGTTTACTTGGCTGTTCCTTTAGCAACTGTAGGCTAATAATGTCTGTGAACCCAGGAAAGAGGACAGGATGACAGCGAGACACCACTTTCTTTAAAAAAAAAAAGTACCTACACAAGTGCATATGCATAGCTAGATAATACATTAGAAGTTTATGCAGATACCTATGTCTGTAAATTTATATGTGAGAAGTTCCACCTCAGGTTAAAAAGAGATGAGAACATGTTTAGAAGAAAGGAAGGAGATCCTTAGCAGTTACCGAGAGCTGCCTGCGCTCTGGGTCTTACCCTGATCATCTTTATCTAGTTTTCCAAAGCAACCGAAAGATGGAGGACTCATGAGCATAATATAGCCATTTTATTAAGAAGTCTATTTTCTGTGGGACAAACATGAAACATATTTATTTTTTTCTAATTTTCTTGCTGGTCACATTCTCTATTCGGGAAATGGCATGTTTAATGGCGTCTCAGCTTGGTTCTGTAACTTTTTGGTCCCGTTTGGTTTTTTTGAAGTGTCTCATTTGGGTTCCTGAGACTCTATAGTGTTTGTGTAAAGCCTCTCATCTCATTATTAACACCCTCACTCTCCTCCCTCTCCTGCCTGGGTGGCCAGGCCTGTGGCTGGAGTAGCTTTGAGGGAGGTGGACTGGGTGGTCTATTCAACACAGTTGCTCTGCCTCTCCCTCACCACTGCCCTCCTCCCTGTCTGCTTGCAGTTGGAAGGAGGCACAAAAGACAAATATCTTTTTATTGAACGTTCTTAGTGAGATCATAGCTGTTGTCTGGGAGGGCTACCCATGCTGTTTCAGCTCACTTCTCTGACTGTATATTTATGACTCATGGCTCCAACTCGCCTGCTGGACAAGAAAACTTCTCCAAGCAACTTTTGTGGGTGTTTAGGGCTCTTTGTAAGATCTGTGCCTGTTTATCTGCAGACTTCTATGCTCAGATGGGACTGTCCCTAGTGAGTGTGTATTGCCTCTTCTTTCTTCCACAATTAACTGTGGGTTTATATGTTTCTACATCACATAACTCAGTGGACCTGAGGACAGGAACAGGGCGTGCTTGTGTTTTCCCCGAGTTTATATGTAGGAACAGGATTTCCATTGAAGGTATTCAGTGAGAGGTAGGGACTGGGAAAGAGTTAGATTATAGCTGTGGCATCTTTATGCAAGTGATTAGCAACTGCATAAAAGATGTTTTGGGGGGGTTTTCCTTCCCTCCACCTTGTGATGATGTAGAGAGGAGGCACTATCTGTGATCACCTTGATCCTGGATTTCTCCCTTTCCAGAATGGGGAAACATATATTCCTGTTGTTTATGAGCCTTCCGGTCCAGAGCATCCTGTTACAGCTGCCAGAAGAGACTAAGATGGGACAGCCATAAGTAACAGACATACGGAGATGCACCATTTTATGGGATGTTTACAGTGTGGTGCCTGATCACCTGACTTCCACCACTCTTTTAATTTTTTTAAAGGAAAGTAATCGTTAATCTTATTCAACTGCAAACCCCGGGGGCTACAGTAATGGCTGTCCTGTCAAGATATACTGTTGGTGCATTAGTGAGTATGCTGGTTTAAATAGGAATGCCCCCATCTGCTCATATATTTGAATGCTTAGTCACCAGGGAGTGGAGCTGTTGGAAAAGGTTAGAAGGATTGGGGAAATATGGCCTTATTGGAGTAGCTGTGGGTTATTGGGGGAAATGTGTCACTGGGGTTGGGCTCTGAGATATCAAATACCTACTCCAGGCCTAGTCTCTCTCTCTCTCTCTCTCTCTCTCTCTCTCTCTCTCTCTCCTCTGTATGTGTGTGTGTACCTACAGGGGGTGTAGCTTTCAGCTATTGTTCCAGCACCGGCCTGCATGTTATCATGCTCCCTGCTGTGATGATAATGGACTGGGCATCTGAAACTGTAAGCAAGGCCCCAATTAAATGTTGTCTCTCATAAGAGTTACCTTGGTCATGGTGTCTCTTTATAACACTAGACCACTGACTAAGATAGTGACATGAATGTCATGGAAGTAATCAAAAAAATTGTGATTAGATTTAAAGCTGCTGATTAAGACAGAATCCATACTAGGCATTGTTAACTGGGCCAAGAGTCTAGATAAGCCAAAGATCCCAGAGGAGAACCTAATAATATTATTTTGATAAACAGAAATAGCAAAAGGATAAAAGGATCACTCCTAATGACTTTCTACTATACACATAAATCAGAACATCTCTCAGCCCTCTTCAGAAAAGCTTCCTCTTACAGGAAATTGCACTTAACACAGGGTCCACAAACAATCAACACACATAGTATAAGAGAATGCAGAGTACACCTCCTTCAGTGAGACATCTCTATCACGCCTCTCCCTTTAAGACTCGGGACCTCCATGGAAGAGGGTGGAAGTATCGTAAGAGCCAAAGGCGGTGGATAACTTCAAGGGAATAGTGTTTTTAACACACAACAGGGCAATTGCTCATGTGAACTCACAGTGATTGTGAGAGCATGTGAATGACCTGCACAAGCGTAAGCCACACAGAATTGTAGCATGGGGGTAAGTGGGCATTAAATCTCACACTTAGCTGAAGAGCTATTGGTATGATATATAT
>LOJH01004056.1:7145-19892 GCA_001685095.1 Ellobius talpinus | reverse complement strand
AACAACATGATCAGCATACAGCAGTTTAAATAGATTAGAAGGACTAACATCTTCCTAGGGGAAAATGGGGATAGATGATCCATTCACAGAAGAGGAACCCTCAACCCAATTTATCAGGAAGCCTTTTATACTACTCCTTGATCCCTAAGTAGCCTGTTACAATGACGTATAATATAAAATGATGCAAACTTTTCCAGGAAATAAGTCCCTCAAAGTCTCCAACATCTGAACTGGGACTGGCTGTAGCTCAGGGGCAGAGCATGTGACCAACAGGCACCAAGCTCTGGATTCTGTTCCCAGGACAGCAAAGATAAAACAAAACAGTTAGATCTATAGCTTTAAATTTTCACTCACTAATTTTACTAGTAAGAATTTACCCCAGGGAAATGCACACAGTTTTCTGTTACAATATCATTATCAGAAAGGTCACCAAGAATCATAATAATAAAATACTTGATAATTGTTATAGCCCCTGGGTAATGAGGTATTTAAAAGCAAATCACTTGACGGTGCCTGTATTAGTTACTGCCCACTGTGGTGGCTGAAGTTCCTGGCAGAGGGAACTGAAGGTAGGAAAGTTTGGCCTGTTTCAGACAGTTCAGCCCATGGCATTGACTTCCTGCACTTGGGGAGCACATCATGGCAGTGGCAGAGTTTGGAGGAGGAGGCTGGCGCTGGGCAGGAAGAAGAGAGATGGATTCTAGCACTTGATTTCTCCGTTTTATTTTCTCTAGGAACTTTGCCACTCACACTCAGAGTGAGTCTTCTTCCTTCACAGACAAACCCAGAGGCCTGTTAACTTACCTCCTGGGAGATTATAAATCCCATCAGCTTGACACTGAGTAGGAACTAGTGGTGTCTTATATTATTATTAAATACTGTGTTTCATCTGCACATCATGGTGCATGCCTATAGTCCCAGTACTTAGGAGACAGGAGCAGGAGGTTTAGGAGTTTAAGGCCAACCTCATCTATATAGCAAATGTCATGGTTACAGAGAGAGATCTTGTCTCATAAAACCCCTAGCCCCTTACTCCAAATGTATTTCAGAAAATAGTGAAATAAAGTGTCATAGGAAGAAAAAATGTCATAAGGTGTCATGGTACAAAACCCATATGAAGTGACAGATATAAGACACATTTGTGATTTTTAAGGTTTCAGTGTGGAGAGGTCAGCCCCAAAATGTTGATACTCTAGGTTCTGAATATCCTATGTTGGCAATTTTCTATTTTTTCAGAAGCATTTTCATGTCCACTGTGAGGATGGCTTCTAAGGTAACCTTGAGGGTCACCATGTGAGTCACTGGGTTTAGGAAGATATAATAAAATTGGACTTTCGTTTCCAAACTGTGGCTAGCTGGGAGACTCTCCTTGTGCATATTGCCACACACATGTTTCAGCCTAAGAAGGACGCCAACCTGAAGAAGGACCATCCCTGCCAGTGATGCTCACTCGGTATCTTTACTTTCTCCTGACCTGAGCTAAACATGCTCACCTTCTGCTTACGCGGAGTGGTGTCCAGGCTGGAGCACACCAGTGTGTTTAACAGAGCCGCCCAGACAGAAGTGTGGCTGAGCAGTCAGTGGAAATGCAGCTGTTGTGGTCCTGTGGCTAGGCTGATGCTGATTGGGTAATCCTTAGAGGGAAGCAGACAGACTCTCCATACCTCAGGTTCCAGCTGTGTAAGCAACCATGCTTGTGAAGAGGAAGATGAGAGAGACTGCCTGGGGGGGGTCTGCTCCAGTGTCCCGTTTTAGATAACATCATCTTGCTTGCTGCTATATTCCTACGCAGCTAGTCAAGTTGTTAACAAACAATACTCAATAGACAGTTATTAAACAAGATTACTCAAGTTTTGACTGATAAATTCATGAAATAGAATGGGAAGAATGGGGCAGGAAGATGAAGTGGAAAGAGGAAAGGGAGACTGTGAGGGGCTAGAAAACACGCTGTGTGACCAGAGAAGGGGTACCACAAAGAAGTGCTCCCTCTTTGGGAGTAGATGGCATACTGTTAGCCAAGGGCAGGCTTCAGATAATCTTTTATTCTTATATTTTTTCATTTGAATTTGTCCACTCCCTTTCCTCCATCACTCCTTCCTCTTCTCTCTCCCAGTCTTACCCTCTTCCCTTCTTCTCCCATCCCTCTCCTCCTCTCTCCCCCTATACCTCAATTGTGTCTCCTTTCTGTCCTCCCACCCCTAAGTGCCTCCCTCTTAAATGCTTTTGAAGCCTTTCACATCCAAACAACAAACAAAAGGATGGACGTGAAAAGGTGAATATTGGTCACGTACAATCAATTGTTCATTGAAAGAATAGATGGGAAAAGAAAAGACTCCATAGGAACTCACAAACCATGGATTCTGTGCTTAAGATGGACTCATTCTGGTATACAAAGACTAAAGAAAGAGTTATGTGCTACCGACTGAGTTAACCGTGATGGAGAGATGTGTTTATCAAGTCAGGTGTAATCCCCTCTGAATATCATAACATCACCACATGCAAGTGGAATAGTGGAAGGACAATGACGAAGACTTGGAAGCAGGCCACTGGGGGCCACATGGGAAACTCACAAATCACTATGCTAGTTGAATAGTAAGGACCCAAGCTTTGTAAAAAGAACACACAGTTTACTGCATCCTGTTCATGTGTGATGGACACCCATGGCTTTTCTCTTCCATCTCAGTGACCCTACTCTGCCAACCATACTTGCATCTTCCAAAACATTCAGTTCATCATCGTTTTGGCAAAGTAAGGGACATGTAGAAGGCAAATGTGGGCTCTTGGGGCTGCCACTCAGCAGTGGCATGTGACCTACACCTGGAAGGACTGGGAAAATAAGAATATGTACCAGCTAGTCATGCTTTTCCTTGCTGGCTACAGAACTTGTCATTTATAGGGAATGAGAAGCTCATCTCCTGAAATTAGTGCAGCTTAGGGAAGGGTCTGCAGGCATGCGGAGGACTGCATAGGACCTGGGAGACGTTGAAGGGCTCAAGCATGAAGACTCAAGACCAAGTTAAAGATTCATAAACTACGACACTTGTGTCCCCAGACAGGGGCAATAGCTCTGGCTTGGAAATAGTAAACAAGACAGAAATGCATAAACATCAGGCTACAGGAGATTCATATTCATAGCCAAGAAATGGGACCCACAGGCGAGCTGAGATGCGGGTTTTCGATTTCTCTCACTCAGTTCAGTGACTCATGGTCCTCACTTAACCAGGCTGAGTGCAACAGGAAGCCATGTTGGGTCAATTGAAAATCTGGACAGCATTGGCCGGGGTATTTGTTTCCACATGACGAATGCAGTCCTTTCCAACATTATCTCATGAGACTCTGCAGTGATCCCGTGAATATTCCCTTTACAGATGAGAAACCTGAGGTGTTCCTTAGGGCAAGATTGTACCAAAGGCTGAAGAGGATACTCCATTTTCACATGAAACCCAACCCTCTGGGAAGCCCAGGTCCCAGTGACTTTAGAGTATCTCATTATAACCTCCCTGTCACTTCCCTGTTAGTCTCTTCAGAACTGGGCAAGATGACAGCAACAATATTTGACAATTTAGAGTCTTGGTCACAAACTTTAGATTGGGGTGGTTGACTGGGGTGATAGAACTTTCCCATTTGATTTAGAACTGTTAGGTTCATTGAAACGGTTATTCTGTCTTCCTTAGCTTTCTTAACTTATATTTACTTTGCTGCCCCCTCCCTCCCTCCTTACCTCCCTTTCTCCTCCTCTCTTTCTTTTTTCCTTTCTTAACTTTCTATTTCAATTTTAATCCTAGAAGCAACAGGATTTAAAAAAAAAACCCTAGCTTTCCTGAGGACACTTGGGGGATTTTTAGAATGTCAGCTGTGCAAACACGATGCCATCTTTGACAAACTGTCTGGAAAAATCGGTTGGGGGTGCCGCCAGCCCCTCTGTACCGCACACAGATGTCATGTGTGGTGTCTGTAGCCAAGTTTATTATCTGACAGATACAGAGCACAAATATTGACTTTTTCTATTTTTACTGTAACAGCAGCCATAAACATTGATTACTACTGGAGAGGTCAGGCTGCATGGGAAGCCACTGTCTTCACAGCCCAAGAGGGCCTCTGTCTTGCCTTAGGGACAATTTAGCAGAAGCGGTGCGGTGCCTAGGACCCTTGTTGGTGAACGGACACAAAAAGAGCAGCATGGCGATGCTGTGAATGATACCACAGTTCCGAAGAGCACGAAGAAAAAATTCCCTGTAGGGTCTCTATTGCATCTGCGTTCATTTAGGTTTAGAAAAAAAATCCCTAATAGAGAGGAAAAACTTAAGAGAGCTCAAAGGTTCCCTGTGCAGTGCCCTCATCAGCTCCAAACAGATGTCTTTCCGTTCTGATGACAATGCTCCACAGATAACTACATTTTCCACTGCCTTCCCATGATTACCTCCTCAGCAAGGGAGACAGTCCGTCAACCATCTACGCTTTGGAGGTCCTTTGTAGGGAATGAAGGGCTGCTTTTTTTTAATGAAAATACATTCATTAGGCAAAAGTAAGAAAGCAAGGAAAAATTTCGGATCTGCTGTTTCGTTTCATAAATTCCTATTTTAAAATTTACGTCACAAATGTGGAGGGACCCTCATCTCCTATTTGATTGGGATATTATAGGATGTGCAGGAAGCGAGGCACAGGGCAGGGCTTGTAGAAAGAAAGGGACTGACTACAGGGGGTTGCTGCTGGGCTCCTGTGTGTGTCTCTGGGCTAATGGGATTCTAGACAGATGGAGCTTCTGCCGCATAGAACTCACTTCAGCAGAGGGCAGCATCGCACCCCAGCACTTGGAAGCTTCTGTAAGTTCAAAGCCAGAACTCCTCCACTTTCCCTGGTCTGGATCAGAGTGAATGAATCTGCACTGTACTTAGGGATTTGAGGATAAGAATCAAACCAAATGAGTCATGGTTAGGGTTCCAAATTCATTCAGGTCTGTGCAGAACCAAACTAAGAATTCCGAGGGGGCTGGAGGGGCTGCAGTGCTGTGTGCTGGTGGGAGCCCTTATTATATTTATTTTAACTTAATGAAGCCACGTTTTTTTCTCTTTAGAGTCTAAGCACTGGAACACTGAACATGGGAAGTGCATTTGTAATAGCGACTCAAACACCATGTGCTGGTTGAATCTGCCTTTGGAAGAGTCATCCATAAACCAATCCAATTAGCCTCGTGGAGGGGTTTTTATGCCTGACAAGAGGGTAGGTCATACAAATACATGGCCCAGAAAGAACAGCCTTTTGTAGCCAAAGTCCAGTTGAATGGACACCTACATGTGGGTATTTAGATCTTGTGGATACTAAGAGTTTCTGTGTTTTCCAAGGTCATCTTTTCATTTTCTGTTAAAGAAAAATTAGCACGGCCACTTGTCTTCTGGAAGAAACAACAGCACACGATGGCTAGCAGAGAAGTTTCTTTTTCTTCATTTCCATCCTGTGCCCTGCAGAAAACATAAATCAGCAAAACAAATAATGGCATTTATAAAGTAGCTTTCTAGGGTGATGTTGGTTGGATTGAGTTTAAATTCAAGAGAGTTCAGGGGTGCTGTTGACAAGGTTTTAGAGAGAAGGTTGGCATGACTTATTTGTCAAGAACCCTGTGGAAGTAATTAGCTTGTTACTAATTATTTGGGGAGGAAAGGGTTTGTTTGCCTCACACTTCCATGTCACCGTCCATCACTGAGGAAGTCAGGGCAGGAACTCAAGGCAGGAGCTGACGCAGAAGCCTTGGAGGAGTGCTGCTCACTGGCTCGCTCCTCAAGGCTTGCTCTGCATGCTGTCTTGCCCAACCCAGGGCCACCTAGCCAGGGGTGGCATCACCCACAATGATCTGGACCTTCCCACATCAATCATTCACCAAGAAAATGTCCCAAAGGCTTGCCTACAAACCAATCTGAGGAGGACATTTTTCCCAGTTGAGGTTCCCTCTTCCCAGATGACTCAAGCTTGTGCCAAGGTGGCAAAAAAACACTAACCAGCACAGGTAACAGTCTGAAATTCTCCACCACTGGCTGCATAATCCCTCATAATAGAGGGTTTTATAGTCCTTGCTCTGTGAGGTTCTGTTTTAGTTTTGAATTTAGTGATATGAGTTTGTTCTGTGGGTCATCAGTTAAAAATAAAACCTCTACCTTCATGCTGGGATTTTCTTTTTGGCTTGAACCTACGTATACTGCCACAGTTGTTGTGAGTTCAGTTCCTGAAAATGCTGTTTCCTTAAGTTGTCTACCATCTTTGACTCTAGCAATCTTTCCACTTCCCCTTTTCTGGGAAAAAAAAATCTCTGGGCCCCAGGGGCAGGGTGTTATATGTATATCCCGTTTAGAGCTGAGCACTCTACAGTCTGCACATTGACCAGATGGGAGTCTCTGTGTTAATTGCCATCTACTGCAAGAAGAAGCTTTTCTGACAAGAGCTGAGGAATGTAATGATCTATTAGTATAGCAATAAATCATTAGGAGATGTTTTACTACTGTGTCCATCTAATAGGATAATAGTGTAGATTTCTCCCCTAGGGCCTATCCAGTGGTAAGTTCTTAGCCCTGTTTGCAAAGGCAAGTATGGGATCTATTTCATAGGAGAGGCTTTGGATCCAAGCTGAAAATGATTGGTTACTCCCCAAACATTAATGGCACTACTTAAAAAAAAAGATTTAGGTGTTTTTATTTTGGGTGTATGAGTATTTGCCCATGTGCATGCCTTGTACCAGAAAAGACAAGAGTTGGCATCATATTCCTTGGAACTGGAGTTACAGGCAGTTGTAAAACACCATATATGTACTAGGAACCAAACCCAGGCTCTCTCCAAGAGCAGCCGCCTGTGCTCGTAACCATTGAACCATGTTTTTGGCCTCAACTGTGCCACTATTGCATCAGTATGGCACACATTGACAGACTAGTCTTTATTACAAATCAAAGATGTTCAGAGCTGAGTGGTATTTACAGATCAAAGATGTTCAGAGCTGAGTGGTATCAATGATGACATTTCATCTCTAGGAGAGTGCATGGCACCTTCCAGTATAATGAAAGCTGTCCAATAGGGACAAAACTTTCAGGTGAATACCAGCTTGATTCCTCCTTGTTCTGTGAATTCAGTGTGTGATATCTTCAGCAATATGGTTTTGCCATCAGATTCTGGATCATTATACACCTTTTAACTGATAAGAGCAAATCTATTTTTTCCCTTAATGGAGTGGCTATAGTTGACAGATCTCATTAGGACATCTGGTCAACCAATTAAGCAGGTCAGCACATCTTACCTTGTCTAGGCAGAAAAGAGAACATTGTCTTTCAGAGAAATAAGTTCCATTTGGTCAGAACTCTGGCCTAGCCCCTTGGCTTTTGATCATGCATCAGCAAGTGCAGGAGACCTTGAAAGCAAGTATTGATTAATGAATTCCAAATATAGATGGGCAGATGTGTATGCCATCCTATCAAGCAGGACCAGAACAATTCACACTGTAGTCATAGATTTGCTAGATCACTGTGAGCTAAAGGACCTGCGTGTCTGAATAGTTAAAGCAATGCTCTGTGTAGCATCATCCTGGAGCCCTGCTTCTCAGTAAAAAATAGAATTGTGGGTGATGCTGAGAGTTTAAGGGGATGAGAGGTTGTCACTGGGCAGTGGGACATGAGTGTTTAGGACTTATAGCTGTCATCAGACTTGCAGGGTTTGTGGGTAGAGGATGCTTCTGAAATACTGTGTGGGCTTTTACAGGGGTATCTCTCAGTCAATTCCCTGGGTGGAATGCTTTCCAGAAGAGAACAGCATTTTCTTGAGCAGTGTGAGCTTTGGAGAGATGGAGTCTTGAGCATTTCCCAGCAAACCATTCTTTCTTGGTCAGCTTATGAGTCATCCCTCCTCAACAAACAAAAACTCCACCTAACACAAATTAGATCATGTTGCCTTTCTTAGTAGCATACCATATATTTTCTTCCCCACTTGCCCAGGTTCCATCAAAGATGAGAAATGTCGTGCAGAACTCTTGAAAAGCTGAGGTCAGGCAGCTTGGAGCCTGCCTTACAAGCTCATGGGAAATTCTTAAAGCATCCCAGCCCCAGCTTGGGGCCTCTGTGGAACTCTTCAGATAACGATCTCTGCTTTTTCCAACTTGCCCATCACCTCATCTATAATGTTTGCCCTCATGGTTTGTGTCAAACTCTAAGGAGGTGGGGGTGGGGTGGGGACATGGGCTCAGATACTTCAAGAAAGAGTCAAGGTTGAGAGACAACTCAGTCTTTTCTCCGTTTCCACACTGCAGACTAAAAAAAAAGTCTACATTCAAAATAAAGATGTATGAACAGAAAACTGCACCCTCCTGCTTTCTTTATCACCTTTGCCACCTACTACTAACCTCGGGGAAGGTCCACACATTCGCGTGGAGAGCTCACTCCAGCGTTCCTGAATGAGCTGATTGTTCAGTGTTCGGCTGGAAGGTCTGTGTTCTGTGCTCCGGTATAGAAGGCAGCTGTGTGATCATCACTGTATATAGAGAATAAATGTTTAGCCACCTCTGGGCTTGACTACTCTTTAGGGAGATCTCACCGGTCAGTGAAGGAAAGGGACCTCACTGAGTCTAGCCAGCTGGCTATGCCCAAGAGGCGGACCCAGGGAGATGCGTGAGGGCAGGGAGTGGCCTTTAATACCACAATTGCTTACTTGTTCTCATTTGCTGCATTTGTTTTGACATTCCAAGTAGCATTAAAGAAGCCCCTCTATTCTATTTCTGAAGGCAAGCACAGGGTTGAATGGCTGGGGAGTGCCGCTGTTTGAACTAAGCCAGGAGCAAAGACGGAGACAGCACTTCACTGAAGGTTTTCCCAGCAAACAGTGCCCCCGACTTAAAGAGCAAAAAGACAATACAACACAGAACGTGTACTTTAAAGAAGAAAGCTCACAGCCACGCTCAGCGTTCTTTCCCACTTCCTAGTCACATTCTTCATCCCTAATCTGGCTTCAGAAAAATGCTCTCAGACCCAAAAACCTCTTGACTAGGCATGAGGCCACAAGAGGTGATTTCTGCACCTGATATCACTCCATGGATGGCAGTCAAAGTCCAGGGACAGCAAGGGATCTGATGAAATTATATCCAGGCCACTTGGTTAAGGCATATGTAAAACATAAGCAAACTCCCTGTTGAAGTTGGACTTCTTCCCTGAGAGATCGCATTGTGAAGAAGCAAAGAGTCCAAAATAAAAAGAAATCCATGGTAATTCAGGTCTGAAGCATTTGAAATAACGGTGCTCAACCTGTTAAAACTCCTCTTAATGTCATCTCTCTTAGAGGACAACTTAGCTTGGTAAAAGGAACAGGAGCATTATATGACAGTACTGACCTCTAATTGTTTGTACTAAAAATACCATGAACACGTATTTGTATTAGAATTCCTGGTTTAGATTCACATCCTATAGATCGGTACTTTCTCCTTTTACAGACGAAGATTTGAAAGAGCCTCGGGGAGAATCCCCATGCTCATCAGAGTGGTGATGACACATTCTCCATGTGGCATCCTCTTGCTCGCCTCCCAGAGATTCTCCAAAGTCAGAGAAATGAAATGAAATAAATACCCTGTTCCCAAAAGCTCCTGTCGTTTGGGAACTTAGGGTAAAAGGGGGACAAAGGTCACTTCTCTGAAGCTTAGTGTCCAAGATAACTCACTTTAACTCCAAACATGTCAAACAAAGTACTTTTCCTATAAATGTCCTGACTTTCCAGTCCTGTGGAAATGTTCCAATGTTCTCTCAACTGTCCATAGTTTCTAAGGAGACTGAAGTTGCTGTTAAGTCTCAAGTGGAATGAAAGGAGAATCAAAGACAGAAGGGCCAGGCTCATGAGGTCCATGAGGTCCATGGCTTTGCCCAGTTCACATATGGCAAACTGTTAGACATTTAACCCATAACAAAAGGACAATTAGGCAATGCCCCTGTCTACTTGATGCAAGGAAAGCATTATTTTAGTTAATTAATAATTCCTAAAGCATTTTCTTAATGACACTTTGATGACAATCTCTAATGGAAACACATCTGTGTACACACAGGGAAATGACTATTGGAATAGTGTGTGCACACATGCACACACACGTCGTAATTACTCATGAGTTTGTCGCTTGAGGTAACTGGGAAAATAAAAGCTAGACTTACAAAGCCATGTATGGCAAGAGCACTGTGAGCCTCAGGAAGAGAGAAATGTATTTGCCTATTTTCAACAAAGATTTTTTTGTCATAAATAGTATACACTCTTCTTTTAAAGTATTTTTCCACATTTATTTGTGTGCGTATGAAGGTAGGTCTGGGCATGAGCATGCCATAGCACATATGTGGGGTCAGAGGACAATTTGCAGGAGTCATATTTACTCTTCTACTGTGTGGGTTTTGAGAATCGAACTCAGGGCTTTGGCCTTGGCAGCAAACACCCTTGCCCTCTGAGCCATCTCATTGGCCCCTTGCATAAACCTTCTTGTTGACTAAACTTGGTCACACTGAAGTTCAAGTTAAAACAGACTGACTAAATTGCAGTTTTACAGTGATTGTGCATCGCGTGAAAGGGAAAATCATTAAGAAGTGGCTGGACACTAAATTTTCTCCTATTTATCTCGGGTAAGGAGAGTTAGAAACGTGCATGTGTTTTTCATAGAGACCACTGCTCACACGTACAAGGAAACCCAGGCCCTCAACTTCAGGGAAGGCAGCCAGGTCCACCCTGCAGTCAGTCGTCTCCCTTCAGCGTGTCCCCTACACCTTTCCTTCCCAGGAGACTCCTATACTGTTCTTCCAGCATCCAGACCAAGGTTGGCTCATCCTTGGGCTCCAAGAAGAATACTTCAGCTGATAGATGCAAATTCCTGCTGTCATATCATTTAGAAATGCCGAAGGCTCTTTAGAACTTTGAATTAATCAGTTAAGATAAAGACATTTAAGTTTAGCCTAGTCTCATTCATTTCCCTGGGATTCAGCCCCAGTTGTCCTGTTCTGCCCTTCCTGACCCGCTTCTTGGGCCTTTCCTGAAGCTGCAGGATTCTTGGGAAGAGATGTGTGCTCCTCAGGGACACGCCCACTGCCGACCAGTAGGGGGAGCCCGATGTAAGGGCATCTCGGGCTGTTCACATTGATCGCAAGCAGGGATTATATATTGTAACATACTAAGGTTGAAATAAGGGCCGTTATTGTGAGAATATGCAAAAAATGGGCCAAGATGATTTTACATTCCCACTTAAGCGACTAAGAATGAACAGGAAAATATCTACCTAATTCAGGAGTTATTGATGGTTGCCAATTGCATTTAGAACCCTAAACAATCTCACAGTACAAAATAAAGGGAGGCTAGGAAAGCCAGGGACTGTCACTTCAGGAGATGTCAGCTGCGGTGGGAGATGAAGGACACCTGGCAGAGACCTCTGTAATCTGAGGACTGACTGACCATGAGCCCTGGGGGGACACCAGTCTCAAATGTATCTTTGACAAGAGCTCAGCAGCCGGGAATCACACACAGCAGGGAAAAGACTCCTGCCCCTCGTGGTCTACACAGCACAGGATCTGAATCAGTGTAAAAGAGTGGAAGTCTGAACCAGGGCAGGACTCTGGTAACTTGTGCTTCCACAAAAAAACCGGAAATAAAACCAGCAGCTCCTAGACAGCAGCTCCCTGGACCACTCTTCCTACAGTTCACAGAGGATCTCAATTTCAGCAAAGCAAAAATGGATGTCTTTTCATTCTCTTTTCTTCCATCTGAAAAATTTTAAAGTTACACTTAGCGTGTCTTAAATAGAACTGAAAGCACATCTGTGAGGGTGGACAGAGGATGGGAAGGGAAGGAAGGGACAGGAGAGAAATCTTTTGCTGGTCTTCCTGATTGAATTTGGAAGAATACAGCAATCCTTGGAACCAGGCTTTGGAGATGAAGTTTTGGGGATTGTCTGCGGATAAAACAAAACTGGCAATCTACATTTTAAACTGCTAGGACAGATGTGGCCTGAAGTTAGCTTGCCATAGCACACCAAATCAATCGCTGAAGTAGAAGGAAGCTGAAGAAAAGTCTCCTGGAATCAGAGATGAAGAAAAATTATACACGTTGTGCATTAAGAATTCAAAAAATGACAATGTTGTTAAAATGAATAAGGGTTATGATCTTAATTAAAAGTACTATAAAGGTTGGGCATAATTAAAAAGGCCAGTACTCCTACATTTTAGGCAGTGAGAAAAAATAAGCAGTATGTGTAAGGCTCACCGGAACCACGAAGTAAGTAATTAGTTAATAACATTAGTTAACTAATTAATAAACAGGAAGACATGGCACCTATTTCAGTAGAGCTGAGTCTACCTTCTAGGCAGATCACAATGATGAGCTCAGTTTTGAAAGGGTGAAAGGCCAGCAGTGAAAGGCCGCCTGAGGTGGTGTTTGTTGGCCTGGGGGGACTCAGGAGAGAGCTTCCGGGAGTCATATTTTAGTAGACTTGAAGAATATGTAGGCATTAGGAGGAAAACAGATCCTGATGGATGAGATTGGAAATTATCCAGGCTGAAGTAACTGCCTGGATAAAACCTTAAGACTGAAAGACAGAGGTTGAAGAGATGGCTCGGCGGTTCCAAGCACTTGCTGTTCTTCTGGAAGACCTAAGTTCAGTTCCCAGCATTCATGCTGGGTGGCTCCCAACTGCTTATCATGCCAGCTCCAGGAAATCCAATGGCCTTTTCTAGCCTCTGCAGGTACTATGTTTATGTGTACACACACACA